>JACCGJ010007429.1:0-30456 GCA_013407085.1 Atriophallophorus winterbourni
CGGTCGTAGGGTATGCATGTAGTGTAAGAAAGCAGAACGGATCTTTGTTGTCACCCATCTCCAAGTGTGTGAGGCTATGTGCCTGAGCAGGTTGGTTGTACCGTCCTTATCTAGCACTGACTTACATGTTCAAACCTTGATAGCATTTGTGTTAAAACACGTTTTATCTGATGGTTTTATACTTTCTGTACAAAGGTCAGAAATGAGGTAAGTGACGATTCTGCACATTGCTAACGGTCAATCGCTTTAAATTGTCGACTTCTGTTAGCCAGTATTTTGAACTAAAAAGTAAGACCAGATACTTTTGAATAGCGTGGACTTCCTCAAACTGAGGTTTTCAAGATGGAACATAGCCAGACATCTGTGCGTGTAAATATTCATTGTCTTCATTGTCAACTTGCGGTTCCCCCAGACACAGTAAATGCTTTACTTGATACCTAGAATATCCAGGCGAGAAACGAACGGAAGCTAGATGCATTCCATTTAAGAAGAATCGTCATGGATGACAAAGTAACGGGTGCTCAAGTGATTTCTAAAGCTGGTCTACAGAGCATGTTCACCCTACTATGACTGCACAACGCCTGGTTCTGTTGTGAGGAATGGAAAATGTTCGTATTTCAAACGAAGTTTACTCTGCTCAGTTGAAATCACGAATTCGACATTCTGGCAGACCGCACTTGCGGTACGAATACGTGTGCAAAAGTGATATGAAATCTCTTGGAATTGACTCCACAATTTAAGTAGAACTTTCTTTTGACCGCGCATTTTGCAGGCACTATTTAAAGCGTTATGTTTAAGCTGTTGAAGAGCAGATACGACCCTTCGTTGCTGTTTATCGCTGTGAACCCTGCGGTCGCGTAAACAAAGCTACTCAAATGTTCCAGTCTGGAGAACAGTTCATAAATGCTTAATTGCGATCGGTCAAACGGTGGACGGTAGCCCAGGTCGTAAAGGCGTGGGACTACAATGGTGATGGTCGGGGGTTGGAATCCCACCTGAAGCGGAGGATATGCACTGATGATGAGCTCAAATAAGAGTGAAACTCGAGTCGTGTGCTCCGATTATGGACGGTCGTGATCAACTTTGTGAATATTTTGATGGACTTGGTACGGATGAGTAGTCACAACAAAATATTCTACAAATATCGCGGTAGAGATTGTGGTTCACGAATTGGACTGTTTATTGATTCTAAAAACTGCTGAACATGAAACCATCATACGTTGTGATGTTAACATC
This sequence comes from Atriophallophorus winterbourni, assembly GCA_013407085.1. Taxonomy (NCBI): domain Eukaryota; kingdom Metazoa; phylum Platyhelminthes; class Trematoda; order Plagiorchiida; family Microphallidae; genus Atriophallophorus; species Atriophallophorus winterbourni. The sequence goes on from JACCGJ010007429.1 coordinate 1,237, forward strand.
GACCGAAAGAGGCCAACTACAAAAACCTGTTCATTGAAAGTTATTGGATTCGATTCAATGAATCAACCGAATTTTCGAATGCTCTAATTATAACTTGTTGAGGTTGTTTTAGTGGAATATACCCTCTCGAGTGGGAGTTAAAGAAACTCCTCACACAGTTCGTACACGCCTTTATGATTTATCCTCTTTGTGCACTTATTAGCTGAAACATTTAAAGTAAACGAAATACATTTTACCTTCCATAAAACTTACCAATAAGAGCCGCCAGTGGTAGATTCCCGCCACCATACTCCGCAGGCATAATCTCCTTCAGTCCGGGAACTTTTTCGTAGGCTTTTTCCAGTTTGTTTTTCACCCGAATCATCTATAAACCAAGGGTAAAAATGTGAAATTTGTCGATAAAACCAGATTGAAATCTGAGCCTCAAAAATACTTGTAATCTACTTTCTGTATTGTTTTGAATGGGGTTGAATTCCTATAATCACTTCAAATTACTTTGAAGATGAGCAGATAAGCTCCTGCGGTTATAGAGGGCTGAGTTGACGGACTGATAATTTGTTTGCGTTCATATTGACAGATATCATCGTCTGTCGAAGAGCACTCTAAGAAACATTTTGTTCACTTCATATGTTTTTATTTATATATCGATGGCATTAAAATTTGTTAGCAAGAAGGGTGTTTTGAAAGTGCTTGATCTAAGGGCTGCCTGCCAAGCCTGCCCAAACTCGTTATTTATGTTCACTGGGAAATAAAGTGCATTTCAGGAGCTTTTGAAATTCGCCGAGGCGTCAAACAAGTATGCGTTCTTGTGCAAACACTCTCAGTCCCCTGGAACATCTGAACGATTTCAAAACAACATGTTACGACGTACAAAAAAAGAGAGCATTCTTGTTGAAACAGTGGAAAGCATTTATGTGTGTGCATCATGACTGACTAAGCCATGCGTTCCTGTTTGGGATAGAATAACTTGAAAAGTGATTTGTCGATTGAAAATAAACGTCAACGTTGATTCATTTGTGAATATTTCGGCGTTTTGCTTTTTAATGACAGACAAATCTTTCGTTTCCTTAAAATTGTAGTGAGGTATTAATCATTTACGTTATGATTTCAGTGGTGGTTGGGCCGATGATGGCCGTGGATATAAATCGCGATCACGCAATGATCTCGTGATGTGCGCGGCTTCATATGACGATGTAGTACGATTGATGAATTGTAGTCTCTCAAAAACCTTCCACAGTGATAATGTTGGTACTCACACGATCGGACATTTTCACACTGTCTTTTATTTAGTAAACGAGAGCATTTACTTTCACTTTCTCAACTAGAAGATAACACATTTTTGTGAAGATGATCATCTGGTGGTTCCCCAATTATTTACTCACAAATACTTCCTTGCACATCAAATCACAAAGCTCGAAATACCCACACAGAGGGAAATGAATCCATTGCAAACGTGAAGCGTGAAAACCTATTTATATGTTTCCAGAATCCCTAATATCGTTGTCTAAACTTCAACCAATCATTGGTCCCGAACATCGATATATTTTCTGTCAGTAAACCGTGCTCTTTAGACTCCCACTAATCCACACTCCAAATTTTTTCCGACGAGCCCCATGCTAAGTTTTCATTGACCAATCGATATGTCTGAGCAACATTCTTGCCAAGGTGGAACATCCTACTGTTCCGTATAAAGAATATTATATTATTCATTGTCACCTTCTCCGTCATTTTTCAGGAAGTTGTCTCAGGGAGAAGATCATGTCTACGTTTGATCTTCTCCTGCGGAAGGCACTTTGAGATTCGGAGTAAACTTTATCAGCTAAAACATCTAACCGGATCTGTAAGACTTTAGCAAACAATTTGCCTATAACATTCAGAAGGGATCTTCCTGTGCAATTGTTACATTCGCCTCTATCACCCTTATTAAACTATGAAGCATCCAAATGTATGACCAATTGAATAACGATTGTTTCGGCTAGGTATTTTCACTGTTTGTGATCGTGCTTATACTTTTTTGAGAAGGTACTCAGCAGCATCTTCCAGAACGCCTAGAAATACAATATTTCTCGGATTATTTTCTTCTCGAGAATTCTTCGACGACTTTTGCTCCCACCATGGTAGATCTGCAGGGATACGACATTTAGATTCTTGAACACCTCTAAGAAGGTAAGCATTTAAGAGTACGTTTTCCACGTCCTTCGAGGATTGCAGTGCCATTCGTAAATGATAACGACCGTCTTTGTGAATAGAAATAAGGTGTCAGTTAAGCCGAACTATTGATAATGGAGTAACAGCGGCCGGTCCAGTCTGACTACAGAGTGTATACCACTCCACTAAGTCATGTTTTTGCTTAGCTTCAAACAGCGTTTCCTATGACTCGGTCACGTTGGTACATATAACACTAATGGTTTATACCCGCGGATTTTAGTTTTTGTAATTTGAGTCTGTCTTTTTAGAAATTGTTTTGCTGAGTCCTTTCTCGTTTCCGTTAAGTTGAGTCGTAGATTTTATTCCGAAAAAGGAATTTATGGTGTCCTCAAGGGTTCCGGCAATTCCTGTTCTTGTGTTGCGCTGGAGGTTAATGTTCTCTATATATTCTGAAAGCTATTGTTTCATATTGTGCTTGCGAGTCACTTAGATGACTTTTGATGTGCATGCTAACGTTCGTAACACAATAAAGTCGAGTAACTTGAACTCACTGGATTCAATTGGTTGGATCCTAAAGACCACCACTTTCTGAATTTATAATTTATGTCTAACGGTTCCGTCAATATTTTGACTCCCCATACTTAATGAGTGTTTCATTAGGTTCAAGTCTTACTTGCCGATTTTGCCATACCAAATGTCGCATGTGCGAAAACCCAAGTCCAATTAAATTTGTCTGGCAAACTGCTACATCATTCTGGACTACTTTCCGACGCCCATTTTCAAGAGCTTCTATTCAAGGTGAGTGATCACGAATAAATGTTCATATTCGGAACGTTCTCCATCAACTCAGATAAAACAGTCTCGATTCGATTGGGGCCTGCTCCGGAATGTGTGGTCGGTAGCCATGTCCCAGGTTGAAACTGCCGCTGTCTAAATGCACCAGAATCCCAGAGATGGTACAGTCTTATCACAATTGTGGTCCACTATGAGGTCCTGAAACACCAAACTGTGGCATCAAATGCCACAGAGATTTACGGAATCAACCACAAACCCCAAGAAATATGGATTATGGAGTAATTGCATGCTTAGATTTGGCATGACAACCTGTCATTGGAACCGTAGTCGATGAAGAACAGCAGCAGCTATTGAACTATGTACTATTCGTCAAACTTAGCCTATACTATACTATACTATAAGTTCTCTTGGGAGTGAGCAATAAAGGCTGCATCGTCGGCAACCACAGGTCACGGATTATCACATCCCGTACTTTGGTTTGTGCTCTCAACCGGTTCAGGTTGAAAAGCTTGCCATCACTTCGCGTGCGTATGTAAATGCCTTCTGTTCTCGTCTTAAAAGCGTGCTTCAGAAGCAGAGCAAAGAAAATGCCGAACATCATGGGAGCAAGAACACATCCTTGTTTGACGCCTCGGCGAATTTCAAATGCTTCTGAACTGCAACCGTTAAAATGGACTGAGCCTTTCTTGCCTGAGTGGAACGAAATAACGAGTCTCAGCAGCCCTGGGGGGGGCAGCCTATCAGATCGAGCATTTTGAAGAGACCCTCCCTGCTGACGTAGTCGAATGCCTTCGTTAAATCAATAAAAACAGCGTATAATGGCCTACGCTGTTCCCGACACTTTTCTTGAAGTTGTCTCAGGGAGAAGATCATGTCAACGGTTGATCTTCCCTTGCGGAAGCCACATTGAGATTCGGAGTAAATTCTATCAGCTAAAACTTGCAGCCGGATCTGTAAGACTTTAGCAAACAATTTGCCTACAACATTCAGAAGGGAGATTCCTCTGTAATTGTTGCAGTCGCCTCTGTCACCCTTATTCTTAAATAGCGTGATGATCTTTGTGTCTCGCATCTCTTGTGGGACACCCCCCTCCTGCCAGCACTGAAGAAGCAAATGGTGAAGAGGCTGTAATAATGCTGCTCTACAGCATTTGATGAGCTCAGTTGGAATTCCGTCGTCCCAGGGGCCTTCCCATTCGCTGAGCGGGTCGATTGCCCTATTGAGCTCATCAAGAGTAGGAGGGGTATCAGATATTCATTGAAGGGCAACCGTTCGACATTTTCAAGTGCCGCGGTAGAACCGTACTGTCCCTAGAGTAGAGGGAGGAGAAGTGCTCTACCCATCTTTTCATCTGCTGAGTTTTGTCGACAATCGGCTTACCAAAAAGACTTATTGGGCCGTTTTAAGTTTGGTTTGGGCCAATGGCTCGTTTGATCCCATCATACATACCGTGAAAATTGCCGGTATCCGCAGCTTTTTGGATATTTAGGCTAACTTCAGTCCAATAGTCGTTTGCACAACGCCTTGCAGTCTGTTGGACCTTATTTCTAGCTGCTCTTAGAAGACGTAAGTTTTCATCCGTTGGCATACTTTTGAACCTCAAGAATACTGAGCGTTTCTCATTCAGCACAGCAGTCATCTCAGAAGCGTTTGCTTCGAACCAGTCGCTCGTTCGAGCTTTCTTCGGACCGAAAGTGGAAAGTGCGACTCGGCATATGCAGCTTTTTATCAATTCCCAGTTTTCTGAAGCAGATTCAAGTGGGGTTGTCTTGTTGAACTCGTCCGTGAAGGCTTTTGCGAATCTCGCAGTTAGATTAGGTTCGCACATGCGAGTGACGTCTATCCTAGGCTTAGCAGACAATTTGGTGCGGTAAAATCTCGTGTGGGGGAGCTTCAGTTTTGCACAGACCAGTGAATGATCAGTGTCGCAGTCTGCGCTTTGATATGATCTGGTGAGGAGCACGCTTCCTATATTAGTACGCTTAACAAGAATAAGCTCAAGCTGATGCCAATGCTTAGAGCGAGGATGCTTCCAAGAGACTTTATGCTGTGGTTTAGTTTGAAAGAAAGTGTTACTGACACAAAGATTGAACTGTGTGCACAGTATTAAGCCAAGGAAATTTGCCGATCTCCATTGGCTGCATATTATTTTCATTATTTAACTCACTCACTCAGTCCTCTCCGTGCCGGGTGGCACATGAGGCGAATACAACTTCACGCCAGTGGTTCCGGTCTGCCGCTGCTTCCGTTGCCGTCTGCACCGTGAATCCTTGTGCATGTAGTTCGCGTTCCAACGTTCTGCGCCAAGTTTCCTTGGGCCGTCCCCTTTTTCGTTTACCTTGCGGACGCCAGTGAATGGCTACCTTCGTATGCGAACTGGGATCCATCCTGCAGACATGACCGAACCATCTCCACCGTCGTCTTTTGACTACGGTAGATACCACCTCCAGACCAGTTTTTCTCAGGAGCTCTTCATTCGAAATGGTGTGTGGCCAAAAAATTCGAAGAATCCTTCTCAAGCACTTAGTTTGAAACACGTTCATTCTGCGCTCAATGGCAGCGGTCGTCTTCCAGCATTCCGATGCATACAGCAACACACTCCGAACGTTGCTCTTGAAGAGTCTGATCTTCGTGTTAATGCTGAGAGCGGAGGATTTCCAAATGGAATTCAGCATGCAGAATGCTTGGTTCGCCTTCCCGATCCTTCTCCTGACCTCATCTTCACAGTCACCACTTACAGTCAGTTTGCTCCCAAGGTAGACTGTATCTGTAACCTCACTGAGCGGTTGACCGTCCACGAACACTGGTGGTTGCTCCGGAACATTCTTCCGCATTACCTCCGATTTGCCAGCGTTAATTTCTAAACCCACCGTCTTGCCAATTTCGGATAGTCGATCGCTCTTGCTCTGGATGTCACTGATCTTGCATGCCAAGAGGGCAACATCATCCGCATAGTCCAGGTCTTCTAGCGGTCCCGCTGGGGTCCATGGAATGCCTGCTGCCCTGCCATCGGTCACCTGTCTCATAATCCAGTCTATTGTTAGAGAGAAGAGTATCGGTGTGTCAAGGTCGTTCAATCTAGGCACGCCAAAACTCGCACTGATTTGGAAGTATTGATCGCTTTTAATCAATTGAACATAACTCGCCAATTTGAATCAATATAGCAGCTTGGCTTCAGTAGCTTGGCTTCACTTTCGTTCATCTCGTTGATTAATTGTACATATATATAAAAATGAGCTGTAAATAAAACGATGCATTCTGTCAGTCGTCTTCCACCATTCTAGTGAGTGTTGGGTCAGTTGGAACTCGCTCCAAAAACACAACGGACTTGGCGACGGGAAAATGGCTATCAGCTTTGAGCAAATGCAAGAATTACTTCAGCAACAGCAAGCACAGTTCGAAAAATCACAGAAGCAGCTCATTGAACTTTTTTCTCAGAAGCTGAATATCAAAGAAGAACAGAAAGAACAGACACAGCAGCAATCAATTGACTCAATCGCAGCATCAATCACAGAGTTCCATTTTGATGCAGAATCGGGAAAAACATTCAATGCTTGGTTCAAGAAATACGAGGACATTTTCAGAGTTGAACTTGCGGGTCAAGGTGATGCATGGCTTGTTCGCCTATTGTTGAGAAAACTTGGTCCTGTTGAGCACGAACGTTACACTAACTACATTCTTCCAAAATGTGCTCGAGAGTTCAGCTTTGACGAAACCATTGCAACACTCACGACAATCTTCGGCGAACAATCATCCTTATTCAGCATCCGTTACAACTGTCTCAAACTGATGAAAAAGGAAACAGACGACTACACTACGCATGTTGCTATCATCAATCGAGAGTGTGAAAGATTCAAGCTCGGTTCGATGACGCCAAATCAGTTTAAATGCTTGATGTTCGTTTGCAGTCTTAAATCGCCAGCAGACGCAGACGTTAGAACAAAAATTCTGAGCAGACTGGAGCACGAGCCGGAAATGACCCTTCAAGACATTGCAGCCGAATGTCACAGAATGGTGAACCTCAAGCATGATACCAAGTTGATTGAAAGCGCCGGACAGAAAATAGATCCTCAAGCGTACAAGAACACAGCAGCACACTGTAGTTCACAAAGTCCTCCCAAAAAGTCACCGAAACCCAAAAGTGCCTGTTGGAATTGCGGTCGATGGCACTGTTCGAAAGATTGTCCGTTCAGAACCTATAAGTGCCGCAGGTGCAAGCGCATTGGTCACAAAGAGTCACATTGCAGAAAAAACTAAAGTACCGATGCAAACAGTCTTCATAATCCAAAATCGAATGGAAACCGGGGCAGAATCAATGCTGTCATTGCAACCTTTGAAGCAGATTTGGCAAGCAGACGTAAATATGTCGCCGTGAGAATTCAAGGCAAGACTGTTTCGTTGCAAATCGACACCGCCTCAGACGTCACATTGATTTCCCGCTCAACGTGGAAGCAGATTGGCTGCCCAACAGTCTATCCCACGGAAATGAATGTGAGAAATGCCTCTGGTGAACCATTGAGGATTGACGGACAATTTACGTGTAAGATTGAATTCAATGGTGAGCAAGCAACTGGTTTAGTTTATTTGACACCTCATGAAAAACTTGATTTGCTTGGAATTGATTGGATCGAACGACTGAATTTACTTAGTGTGCCTTTAAAAGATCTGTGTTCAACAAAACCTGCAACTGCGTGCCAGACAAATTCTTTATCAAGAACATTTCGACAGTTGATACGCAAACATGGTTACGATATCCGGAACGAATCGCATCAAGGTGACAATGATTCTACAAAGCAGAAAACTCCCAACTCAGTTTTTTCAAACGCTGCTAGGCTTCCAGGAACAATCAACGCTTGTAATGAACAACCACACAGGCAGCAAGGTAATCGTCGCGAAAACTGTTCTCGAAACTATAAAGAAAGCAAATTTATTCGTGGCCGTTTCACAAGATCAAGCGACTATAAAGAGGAACCAGTTTGTGGTACAGGTGGTTCACGTGGCTCTAAGGCGATTGCTTCACAGAAAAACGAAACTCGTGGTTCACGGAAGCAGTATAACGATTCCCATGCGTTGGCACCGCATGTTTTTCAAAATGAACCTATCAGCACTGATGAACAATGGCAAAGAGTCAACAACCATCTTGCTGAACAACATCGCACAGACGAGACACCAAAAAGAAGATACCCAACACGAAGAAGAACAATGGTTCAACCATTTCAAATCGATCCAAGAAACAAGGCGTACATAGACCGAAGGTGAACGTCCTTTTTTTCGCAGGGGGAGGTGTCAAGGTCGTTCAATCTAGGCACGCCAAAACTCGCACTGATTTGGAAGTATTGATCGTTTTTAATCAATTGAACATAACTCGCCGATTTGAATCAATATAGCAGCTTGGCTTCAGTAGCTTGGCTTCACTTTCGTTCATCTCGTTGATTAATTGTACATATATATAAAAATGAGCTGTAAATAAAACGATGCATTCTGTCAGTCGTCTTCTACCATTCTAGTGAGTGTTGGGTCAGCCGGAACTCGCTCCAAAAAACACAACACGGTGGGAGGATACATCCTTGCCTCACTCCCGTACGAACCTCAAACTTCTGGGTGAGCATTCCATTATGAGCGACTTGGCATTCAAACTTCTCATAAAAGGCTTTTATGAGATGTACTATCTTTGATGGTATGCCGTAATGACGGAGGATTTTCCATAACACTGGTCGGTGAACGCTATCGAAAGCCTTCTGAAAGTCTATGTAGGCCACACATAGCTCTGCATTCAATCCATGTGTCGGCTCCAGGATCTGACGGAGGACAAAGATTTGGTCAATGCAAGATTTTCCTTTCCTGAACCCGGCTTGCTCTTGTCGTAAAATGGATTCAACTGCATTGGAGACACGTCGGAGAATGATGCGGCAGAATACTTTGCTCGTGACTGATAGAAGCGTAATACCTCGCCAATTGGTGCAGTAGCTCAAGTCACCTTTCTTCGGAAGTTTGATTATAGTACCCGAACGCCAGGCGTCCGGTATCTGCTCAGTATCCCAGATGTTCTGGAATAGGTCTCGCAAAACTTTCGGTGTCTCTTCGGTTTCCGCCTTGAGCAGTTCGGCATACACTCCATCGTCACCTGGTGCCTTCCCATTTTTCAACCTCTGGATAGCAAATTGCACCTCTTGGAGGCTGATGGGGTCTGTGTTGACGTCAAGGTCTGTAGCTGCCTCAGCTATATCGACGTTGGTTTGAGGCGATGGGCGGTTTAGAATGAGCTCGACATGTTCTCGCCATCTGGCTAACTCTTCTTTCGCATCAGTTATCACATCTCCACCCTGGGTCCTCACTTGTTGATTGCTTGCCTGACTACAATTGCAGAGCTTTCGATTAATCTGATATAACGTTCTCAAATCATTCATTCGGCACGCCTCTTCTGCTTGTTGTGTCAGGTTTTCCACATACCGTCTCTTGTCCTTCCTCGCTGTTTTTAACCTCTTTATCTTTCATTCTATACTCTTCAGTGATTGCATTCCTTTCAATAGACGGATTCTTGCTCAGCATGCGTTTCTTTATATATTTTCTCTCTTCTATGACTTGCCAGGTTTTCGGCGAGATACACGAAGCTTTGCTCCTCTGTCTGTACCCGAGGACTTTTTCTCCGACTGCCTTCAGTGTGCGGTTGAAAACATCAATCGTCATTGAATCCTTGAGCCGGGCGCTGATTTCCTCTCTCAGTATGTTGCCAAAAGCTTTCCTTGTGGCCTCATCGCTCAGCTTATTCACATTCAACCCTGGGCTGCGCTGAATTCCGATATTTGCCCTTCTCAGTTTCAAACAAATCTTTCCCACAACTACTTACTTTAAATAAGTAACATCAATAATTAAAAGACTTACCCTTTCCCGCATTTTCTTACTAATCCACGCTTCGAAAAATTTGAACAAGGCATCCATAAATGTTGGCTCATTGTAGTAAACCAAATACTTCATGCGAAAAGGATATCCATCCTTAAATTTGGGCAATCGTGAACAAGTGGAAAACTTACCTGCCATATTTTAGTTTCCATTTTCATATATTTCTTGCTTGTCCCCATGGTCATGTGCTTCATTGTTACACCAGACATGTCACAAATAAATCCAATACCAGCAATTTGAGTCGCTGGTTGGAGGACATGTCGATCCAGATCCATTAAATTTGCTCTACGAAACAGATCTCGGTCGAAAGTTTCCAAATCCAAATTCCCTGTTTCATTTGGTTATTTGGAAATGCGACCGAACTCACTAAAACTGCTAAACAGCATGAGCACATCATCCCTGGTTCTTCCCAGTTCCACAAACACCCTAGTGAAATGAAAAAGAGAAATGATGAATTTTTGACGTCATTAATTAGTGAGATGAATGATTTAATCCCCAGCCATGCACTTCAGCGCTTGTTCATAAATTGATCTATGCATCTCAGTTTCGAAACAGTGATTAATCGTAATTCTAAAACGTTATCGGAGCCCATACTCGTAAACAAATAACAATCTCATAGACCCTGTCAAAAGACTCACCCTAACTTCAAGTACATATCGATCGCAGGATGATTCAACGGCAGTGGCTCAAACCACTGAGGCATCCCCAGACTCGGGGAGGCTCTAAGGGTGCAGAAATTGTCCAATCGCTTTTGAGCTTTCGCGTGACTGTATTTGGCATGTCGGAGGAATGGGAGTAATAAGGCGGGATCTGGAAAGTAATGATTGTAATGATGAAGCAACACTAAATACGATGGTATCTTGGGGTTACGGAATATATTCGAACGTTTCCACTGATGGCTAACACGTATATACTCACGATTCTAGATTGTGCTGACCTAGACTAGTCATAATGTCTTCAAAAAGATGTTTCTCCTCCGGAACAACTATGTCAAGCCGAGTCTAAGCAGTTGACGGTGTCCAGCCTGTTGTCGATGCGTTCAGTGCATTGGTCACGATGTTTGTTTTTGATATGAAGAACACCCACTTCGGCAGAACTCACGTGCAGGAAGTGCCCGAACGTTTGACAACGACAACCACGAATCTGCAACAGTTCGCGGTTCGAAAGGATTGCGTGAGATCAGTTTTAGTGACAATAGTCGACGTGTTTTGGTTAATTCGGTCTGACAAGTTCAGCGTGATGAGAGCACTGATCGAGTTTATTAACACGAAATTGAGTCATAAATAAGATCCAAGTGACAGACCGTATAGACAGGTCGATCAGAGTAATATGTTCATGTGATTTACTTATAAAATTGAGTCTAGCTTATTGAGTGCAATTGTCCTTCTCTTGTGTTGATGGATCAGTGGGTAAACGAGTATTTGAAACATTTTCGCTCAAGATATTCCCAAGGATCATGAATACATACTACAGCCCAGTCATGAAATACGGCGTGCACTCATGGTTTCCGTCGCTCAAGAAGGATGTTGAACTTATGCATCACAATGTATCACACATCCAATCAAAAATCTATCACAACCCATCAATAAAACTTGTTCTCAGCATCCGAAACAAGCATTATAAAGAAAGCATAGCTCAACTGAATCTGTTCGACTTTCCCTAGCGACGAATCAGAGGAGACCTTATCTTACTTTACAAAACATTCCATACCCCGAACGTGAAGCGATATGAGAAATTATTGGACCCATGAATATGTGCTGGTTGTACCCCATTTTCGCCTGAACTGTAGAAGGTATTTTTATTCTGCCCGTGTCTGTTTTACTTGGAACAGCTTACCTTTTACCGTTGCTCACTCCACTAGCTTGCATGAATTTAAAACAAATTAGACGAATTTCTATTGAATTATTCGTAGCCCGAACACTTATATACTGCTTAATCTAACTCCTCATCTTGTTTATATACTTAAATTTCAATTTTCACCATCCTATGGTTGTTGTTAAGCTTCTTGATTTTTAGATCATTAAAAACATTGAATTGAGTGAAAATGGCGCTGTTTAATTAGGGTGAACATGCTCTGCATGTTAGTATTAGATAGCCATTTTGTGTCTGTAACCTTTATCTATTCACGATATATTTAACGTGCGACGTTTGCGCCCTAAATAAAATAAATTCTCCCCCGTTCGTGTCTTACACTGGTAGTCTGGTTGTGCAAGCGATGTATAACAACATTTTGTCTTCAGGGTCAATGAGTCTCGGTGTGTAACTTGAAGTTGTAAGCAATCTGTGAACCAAGAAATGTTAAGTGATGTACCGTTATTGCCTAAAAAATTTAGAACACTGATAATGGAGACTTTTAGCGAAATATTTAGCCGTATGCATGTAGATTATCGGGTCAAATTATAGCTATACCAACTGCAGTTCCTCTTTGGAGTGAACAAGGATGGCTACATCGTCGGCAAACAGATAGCCACGGATAAGCTCATTCGCTACCTTCGTTTATGTCAAGATCTAGCTTTTGGATTTTCATATATTTTAACGATTTATGGATTTATTTTCGAACGTAACCCATGAGCAATCTTATATGATGAACTCACCACATGGATAACTAATATGCGGGAGACTTTTGACCCACCGCGAAAAGCTCTCTAAATGCGCGGGAACATGCTGCTTTTCTTCGTGTAATTCCTTTTTGGCTTTCTTCTCCAAGCTGGCCGAAAGCTCCTGGTTCATCCTTGCTGGTAACAAAAACGTGTTGGGTTTGCCTTGTGATTTGCGTTTTTGTTTTAATGGTATATTGATCGAATTTTCTGTGTGTTTATCCTTCCGTGGTTCGTTTTAAGGTAACGTCTGTCACGTGCTTGAATTGAGGCGTTATTTTCGTTCAAAGTTTGCAAATCACTGCATACGATATCGATTGACGTGACATGACATCACATGCAAATAATTGCAGTGAAATGAAAAGCGATTCTGAATTAAAAATTCTATTAAAATGATAAATTCCATGAACGGAAGTGACTAGATTGATGAGAGATAATAGTTCTCCCAGCATATGCATAGCACTACCGTTTGCATTTATTTGCTGTCATCAGGTAGAAACAGTAAGATCTCGTTCAGTGAAACTTGGAATGGTGACAAAGTGTCAAAAACTGATAGAAGAATGCCACTATTGGATATGGTTTGTAAGTCGGACCACGATTTTCAAATACAGGATCAAGAATTCAAGAATTCAAGAATTCAAGAATTTATGGTCACAAAAAGCACATAGCTTCACAATTACCATATCATAGTAAATATGCGTTCAATAAGAGGTATGAAAAAAAAACAATTATACGATGTCACTGAAGTCAAGTAATATGCTTACCCTGAGTCAATACACAGGCATCGTCAAATCGTTATGTAACAAATAATTGTCCAAGGTTCGAGTGAATGTTTGGATACAGGGAGAGGTGATAATTGCTTCAGGAAGGGCATTCCACAGGAAACAGACACGTACCGAATAGAAATATCGGCGACAATTAGTACGGGTATGGGGAATTTGTAGTGCCGCTGAGTGGCTACGTGTAATTCCTGATTCACGGTATTTGAACAAATGTTTGAGTGTATGATCTGGATATTCAATAGTTTGTATTCTGTTAATCAAGAACGCCGAACACTTACGACAACATAACCGGTTCCTGGCTGTTTGGCCATCATCAAGTGTAACAAGTGCGATTAGGTTCAGTGAGCCTTAAACATGGATCAAATGGTAAACACGGTTATACATGAATGCCACTGTTGCATAGGGTTCGTACAACGAACCACTATGTTCAAACACAGAATCACATAGTGATTCCTAGTCAAGCACTCACAACGACCAGGGATGCCCAAAGTGATGTGTTGTTCACATCCCCGAAATTACACACCACAACCGGTTTCTGGCTGTTTGCCGTCACCAGTTTGAGACAGTGAGATCAGATTCGGTGAGACTAGAAAACGTGCAAAAGTAGTAAGGAAAATTATACTTGAGTGCCCTAGTCAATCAAATTTGCACACCAAACACTTAAATGGTTGATCAAACACAGTGTATTAATGTCGAACCATCGAATTAATGGAAATGACTAGTTTTACGAGTGCACATATCCGCTTCACTTAAACTCCGGATTCTGCGTGTAACGTTGCCAAGCATCATGAAGACCTACTTAATTCCCACAATGGAACATGCATCGCAAGCATGGACTCCGTGGATGAAAAAAGATATATTCTTGCTTGACAGGATATATCATCGTGCAACTAAACTCGTGCGTGGTTTTCGAGACCTTACATACGAGGAAAGGTTGAAAAAGCTAAAGCTCCCCACTCCCCTTCAACGTAGACTTCGAAGTGACGTTATCATTACTTACAAAATATTGAATACTCCAGATCATCCACTCAAACATTTGTTCAAATACCGTGAATCAGGAATTACACGTAGCCACTCAGCGGCACTACAAATTCCCAATTCCTGTACTAATTGTCGCCGATATTTCTATTCGGCACGTGTCTGTTTCCTGTGAAATGCCCTTCCCGAAGTAATTATCACCTCTCACTGTATCCAAACATTCACTCGAACCTTAGACACTTATTTGTTAAATAACGATTTGACGATGCCTGTGTATTGACTCAGGGTAAGCATATTACTTGACTTCAGTGACATCGTATAATTGTTTTTTTACACCTCTTATTGAACGCATATTTACTATGATATGGTAATTGTGAAGCTATGTGCTTTTTGTGACCATAAATTCTTGAATCTTGAATCTTGAAGTGGATACAGTAAAGATTCGTTCCTGTGAGCATTGAAAGAGTGGAATTACAGTAATCACAATAATTCGTTCAAGCTAATGATTTAAGATCCAATCTAGACCGTATATCAAGTGATTATTATCTAATATTGATATGCATCACAATACACATATTATATATTATTATTATTACCAAGTCTTTACAGACGATGTGCCAACAAGTATACCATGAAGAGGGTACATGATGTAGATTCCATGGTTCTTGTTGAAGGCGACATACTACCCGGTTGCCAAGGCCGAGGTAGGGTGCTAGCTTAGGGGACCCCACCCGAAGCCTTTGACTCAAAAGTCTTCCCGCAGGGCAGCGGTTTTTTTCCTTCGCGAGAGCCGGTGACCATTTTGAGGGGTTTTGCGCCTCTCTTGAAGTGCCTCGGCGATTGTTCGAGTACGCCTCTCTAGCCTTTGCACGACCAGGTGCAACCTGCAAGGCAGCAAGGATTTTTCCTCAGGGTTCACTCCCGAAGCCTTTCCCGCAATCGGGTATGCCGCAAGGCAGCGGAGGTTTGGAATAAGGGTTTTCCTTCCCTTAGATGGACTGCCCTCACAGGCTGACGAGCTCCATCTACCCGGAGCAAACTGGTTTTGAGGCGCCAGTCATCCGCCTTCGCCCCTTCTCCTGTCAGTAGAAGCAGTTCCGCCACGTGCAGGCCAGGAGCTGGGCTTTGGTTGTCAGAGGCTGTTTGAGACGCACGCCATATGGGAGCATTTTATAGACTGTGGGAGCTCATCCCCACTGCCACCCCCGGCTGTGACAACCTTGGAACCTCAATACACATGCACAATCGTGAGTATCAGTCTTACACCGCAACGAATTACACAGTCCAACAGTTCTAAAAATCAATGAACGGATGCTAAATATGCTAGATCTTAACAGTTGGGTCATACTATATTTTTCCGCGTATGTGTAAATGACAGTTGACCAACTCTGTAGAGGATTATCTCAGGCGCATGGAATGTTTGAAGTTCATATTTATTTCGTAGTGATGTAATTTTTCGTTTAAATTCAGATTTTATTAATAAGTAGTATATGACGTTCGAAAAGCAGGACGGAAGCATACGACCGGTTTCGCGGTTATTGCCGCTCATCAGGTATGCGTATCCGTGACCTACCATTCAAACGCTGATCTGACTTCCTGCTAAACCCAATTATTTGCGAATACTAGGATAAATCCTCATTTAGTATTATTAATAAAAATCTGATTTTAAAAAAAACTATCATCATGCTGTTATTGGAAAGTTGTAAAAATATTCCAAACAGTTAACGGTGCTGCAATGCACCGACTGTGAGACTTAGATTAGTACCCTCATAAAAGCTAAATTTCAATTTGCAAATGAGGATTTAGACTCGAAATAGTAAATAATTGGGTTGAGCACATAGAACGGCGTTCGAATGTCAGGTCAGGGGATTCGCATACCTGAAGAGGGACTCAGTTGATCGATAACACATCCCCTGGAGATTTTGAAAATGGGACATCGCACAAAAATCAATTGGGGCGCGATTTGACCTATTAATATCAAACAAAATTCACTCCCAAACAGTTGGTTTTGTAGCGGGTGGTAAGTGGCGGAAATGGTAACTGGCAAACACCTGGCCAGTTGTCACAACATTCGGGTCATCTGTTCGACAACAACCGCGTAAGCCAACCCTCCGCGCACGCACGCACATCGATTTTGTATCGATTTATCCCTGAGGTCAACCTGTCCAACGCTAATCGTGATCACCCACGCATCTCTTCAAACAAGAGAGGCCGATTGGCCAAACGCGTAAATTACGCTCCTGATGAATGCAAAAAGCACGAAACCTGTCGTGGGGTGTGTGTGATGGAAATGCAAACAAATTAGCTTCTTGGTTCATGGTCATGTGTTTAAACCCTGTCTACATGAGTGTGGGCTCATGTGATTGAACTGGTTGGTCGTAACAGCCTTATCCAACAGTGACATACAAACTCTACGTGTTTACCATTCTTCCACAGCTTCAAGCGCATACGGATCCTGATCCTACTGTCCCAACGTAATGAGTGCAAACAGCACGAAACTGGTCGTGGGTTGTGTGTGGTGGCAATGCATACAAATGAGCTTTTTCTTTCAGAGTCATGGGTTTAAACACTGTCTACATGAGTGGAGGCTCATGTGATTTACCAGTTTGGTCGTATAAGCCTTATCCAACAGTGCCGTACAATCAGAACTTGTGTACCATTCTTCCACAGTTTCAAGCGCATACGGATCCTGATCCTACTATTCCTACCTGTTGAGTGCAAACAGCACGAAACCGGTCGTGGGTTGTGTGATGGAAATGCATGCAAATTAGCTTTTTCGTTCATGATCACGAGTTTAAACCCAACTACCTGTATTCTGGCACATGCGTTTGACCTGGTTGGTTGTAGACCTCTTATCCAACAGTGGCATACAAGCACAACTTGTTTACCATTCTTCCACAGTTTCAAGCGCATACGGATCCTGATCCTACTGTCCCTACCTGATGAGTGCAAACAGCACAAAACCGGTCGTGGGGTGTGTCTGATGGAACGGTATGCAAATGAGCTTTTTCCTTTGTGTCTATACCAGTTGTCACTTCGATCTGATTTGTCAATCAACTTCATGCCCACCGGTACATGCCAAGCCCTTGCCACGCAGGGATCGTTTAACCGAAATTGACGAATTGCATATCGTTTGATTGCGGCTGAGGTTATTCATCTTTTCAAACTTCCGAATATGTTGTTTCACGAACAATTCTAATGCAATCCTCCCGAAACCCCAAATAACACATTTTCTGAAATGTCGTCTTCATCGCTAATGCTGTTCGAATCTTCGCAGCACGGCGTTACGCCAATCTTATTATAAGATTGCGTTCAATATATGCAGAACAAGCTCAACCTTACTCTCTGTAATAAGACAATTTAGAGAATAAGGGAGATTATATTCATTGACTTAAATCCGTTGAAAACTAAACTCCAGAGCATTTTGGAACTGCATCGATGTTGATACTAAGCTGTTTGCGAGGGGGACGAGCAGCAAATTTTTTTTTGCTAATTTCGCCTCATCGTTTCACATGATCGTACAGGTCGATTCGAAGGTAACAAACTCCATTTCGGCATTCATGGTGGAGGCATTCGCCAAATACGGCGTGGACTTTGTTCAGCCAAAGCCAGCAGCGTTCTCTATTTTACAGCTTAAAGATTGAGCTTCAACAAGTTTTCATCACGGCTAATTAAGAGAAGGTTTTCCTCCCAACGTCAGGCCAAACACGTGGGTCTTTGTATCTAGATTATTAATATATTTGTGCCGTAAATTGTTTTTTGGTCGAAAGAATACTTGCGGATTTTCAGTCCACTTAGATCACATATTTCAAAATAAACAAACGACTATGCTCATTTGCATGAATTTCCATCACACACGCACGCACGTACGACCGGTTTCGTACGGCTATCACTCCAGGTAGGTACAGCAGGACTGTGTTAATGTGTAATAATATAGCTCGTTCTTTCTGTTTGTGGTTACTCATTAGTAGCATATCATTTAAATATTTGTTCACGACGGTCCACATTTGAAGCACTCCATTCGAATTTCGATCTGTTGGATTTTTTAATAAATACAATGTCAGCATAGATGACTCTTTTTGATCGCTCTTAAAAGTGGCACTTGACATAATTGAAATAACAACATAGATCATAAAATTATGTGTGGAAATATTAAGATTGATTAAAACTTTCATTCGATAAATCAAAATTGCAATTGCATGCAAAATTGACCCATGGGGAAATAAGAACATCATTGTGTAGTGAGATTTATTGTAGCATCCGTGAGATTCTTAGAATACTTTGTATGTCGATCGAACTACGTCAATCTTTCACAGATTGGGCATTGTAATAATGATAAGATTCCCGTAAGTTAACCTTTAAAACCAAACGTTTTTTATAATAATACAAACAAGGCATATATATATATACTGTAATAAACGTTAAATGGATTTATTTTTTGAATCCTAACAACCACCACTTTGTAAACATATATGCCTAATTATTCCGTCAGTAATTTGGCTGCCCATACTCAATGAGTGTTTCATTAGGTTCAAGTCTTACTTGTCGATTTTGCCATACCAAATGTCGCATGTGCGAAAATGACAAGTATGTTTTTTTCACATTTAACAATAATCTTTAAAAATATTTTGTTATTTTTTACCATCCCACAAGATGTACATTTTTGTGGGTCTTGTGAAGCATTGCTTTCTACCTGCATATCATCTATGAATGAATAAATCTATGAATGAAATTTTTGCGGACGGGTTGATGCTAGCGATTACTTCTTGTGCACCAACTCCATTTGACGACCTTGATCGATTTGTTGACAATTTCCTATGGCAATATCGGAATTTAACTCATGCATCTACCAGAAAAACTTTAGCTATGTGTTGCAAATGAAGATCCTTAATATCCAATATGTTGGGTCTGGGAAAAGCTTAAGTTTCACATTACCGTGATATAGAATTCCGACTAATTTATGTTATCGTGCTTGGTAATATCGTTAAACGAATGGTGTACATAAGCGAGCTTGATGATGGCTCAATGCATCGCCGTCGCGTTGATCAAATTATGTACAGCGATACAGGTTTGCTGTGTTCCGATTATGGATACATGATAATCATAACAATACTATCCAAAATAACTATGAAAATACTGAATCTGAGGAGATCAGTACGCTTGTTAGAAACTCAAGATCATTCGCAAAATGCGGAGAGTATGGTAATTATAATCTGAAGCACCTCTGACTGATTTTTTCATATAAATTTTATAATGCGCCATTATTAATCCACTGCGTGATATTCGAATATAGTTGGTGATCATTCGCTTATTTTGATTGCTAATTCTGGGTTCAGTACAGATAGGAAATAATTCAATTATTCAGACATAACACATTGATATCAGTAAAATTATTATCACATATTATATGAAGATAAATCCTGCTGCTAATCACATTTTTAACGCACTTTTTGATAAATTCAAAACTAGTTACAATTTTATTCGTATTGATTTGTCTTAGTCAACGTTTCTATGCCAATATAATAATCTCGATTTATGATCATCAACAACAAACATTAAAAGGTCATCAACAAAATATGGACGTGATTCATTTAAAACGACTCTGCATTTAGAGAAGCAACATGTTTTCTTATTCTACTCGAACCGGTATTTAAAATAATTTTACTCAAGATCTTTCCACAAATCATGAACACATAAATGAGGCCATTCCTAGAATACGATGTGTGTTCATGGTCATCGTGACACAAAAAATGGGAATAGTTAATGCAGCGAATCTATCACCGCTAAACAAAGGTAGTATTCAACGTTCGAATCCAGCAATAAAAAGAAAGGATTGTTTACCTTAATCTGTTTGAATTCCCATATCGAAGAATCAGAGGAAATCTTATCTAGCTTTATGAAAAATTCCATATATCGTGCCAAACCTTACAAGGCCTATTCACACTAATGAATACCAGGGAATTATCGGAGCCATGAATATACGCTGTTCATACCCAATTCCCAACTAAACTGTAAAAGGTATTTTTTTATTTTGTCGGTGTCTATTTTACATGGTACAGTTTGGCTTATACAGTTAGTCACTGTTGCTGTAGTTGGCCTCATTTTTCGATGTCAATCATGGATATACATCACAATCGCATTATTCTTTCATGCGTCACAGTTAATCGAGTGACTAAACAGTCTGATTCACGAGAAAAAATCGTTCCCACAGAAATTCTTTTATTCCTTACCTGGCTCGATTTGAGGAAGAAACTGACGGTATAATAACTTAAGTAGGATCATCCTTATTTGTTATGTCTTTTTTTAAAATTTACATTTCATTACGCGTGGTCGAATTAATTGTATCGCTGAAAATTCGTGTACTCGAATAAAGCCATTTTTCTTCTTCTTCTTCAAATCAAATCGAGAGACCGTACTCGGTCGATAGGCGTCTGTGTCAGTCCGGCGGATTGATTTGCGATCAGAAGTCAAGATATCTATCTGCTCCTCCCCATCTTGCTAGCGACTCATTACATAATGCCTTCAATTTGAGCGTTCAAGTGCAAATTCTCCTCAACTCACAGGTTCAGTGACATGGATTTTCATATTTCTTTTAAAACATATTTGTACTTCAACTGCGGTCTGCATAATGTTCGCCTTCCTGAATGCTACTCAACGTAGAGAAGATCTTTCGGAATACGACCATTTTCCATTATATAGACGAAGCCGAATCACCCTCGGCAGCACTGTCGTATTACGATGAACATGCTCTGTAGACCATCTTCCGAAAGCATTTCAGAGACAGTTACTTTAACGATCCACGATATGTTCAAGATACGATTGATTCTTGGTCGATGAATAGCATTCGTCTGTCTTACGAGGATGGTTCAGGTTTCACTCCCATACAGTAAAGCATTTAGCACGTACGCACTGTATATCATCATCTTTTTATTAACAGTCAAATTGCGGTTGCGGAAAAAATGAGAGCTGCACTGACAATCTGCGTATCAATCTCCGTGACTCGCGATAGGTTATCCGCAGTGGTCGAGCCAATATACAGGGAATGGTGTACTGGTTCAAGTTGACAGTTTCTAACAGCGATGATTGGAGGCGTTACAATTCCTTGACCAAGATCTTGCTCATGCTGATTGTTAGCCTAAAGTCTTTGCAGTGGCCTCAATTACCCTTATTTGCAAATAGCGTGATGATCTTCCTGTCTCGAATTCTTTTGCGGGACACATACCTCTCGCAAGCACTGAAGAAGATAATGGTTAAGATGCTGCACCATTTCATGATCCTAAGTGGAATTTCGTCGTCACCAGGATCCTTCTTTTTCGCTAGACCGTCGATTACTCCATTGAGCTCCTCAAGAGTAGCGGGTGTATGTAGGCTTTTAATGGTTGGAAAACGATCAACATTTTCAGTACGTGCTGTGAAATCTTCCTGTCCGTAGAGTAAAGAGAGAAGTGCTCTAAACATTTTAACATCTGCTGAGTTCTGCCGACAATAGTGTTACTAGATACAGTGTTCATGGAAGCAGTTTTAGGCATGATAGTAGAAATGGCTGTCTTGATCACATCATGGATACTGCGAAAAATTCAAGTTCCTTCAGCTTTAGGCTGCTGAGTCTAATTTCATTCAAATGAAAATTCGCACATTGTCTTGCAGTCTGTTGAAACTTATTTCTAGCTGCTCTTTGAAGTCTTTCAACAAGTTAATATCTACAGTAGATTGAATACGTTGAAAAGGAAATTATTTGATTTTTATTTAAATAAACGTTTCACAATTACTTATATAGCACGCAACCTATCTAATTATCATGGGTTCATACAAATAAATTTCAATTGTGCCGCATGCTATAGTTATGGGTATGCTTTTCGAATTTTAGAACATTAAATATTTTGAAATATTTTGAAAAAAACTTCAAAATTATTTGCTCCCATATTTCCATATACCAACATTCAAATAACAGTGTCAATGAAAGCAATTATAAATGTATCCACATTCTTCAAAACGTTTATAAGCAAATTAAATTTTGGGACAAATTTGCAGTTAAATGGTCTATCATATTTCCGCATATTGTCTAATAAAAAACTTTTAAAAAAAAACAAAAAAACGTATTTTTACATTTTTATCATATCTGTCTAGGCCTGGACAACCTGACAGTGATTTCATACACCACAAACTGTTCACGCATATTATTGCATTGTTTCCTGAATAGCTGACCTCTCACCGTGCTGGTGAAGAGAAACCCTACCTTACTTTCCAGATATTCAGAAACAAGAACGTGTGAAAAGTACGAACTGTAACTACGATATCGAAGTGCCGGGTGCTCAACGCATACCGTTGAAGGAAATCTGGGCGCGTGATTGGCTTTTAGCCACCTTCAGCCCTGTGCAACTTGAACTTGAACTTGAACACAAAAATTGTAGACACAAATTAAACGATAAATATCCTCGAGCGTCAGTGAGCGCTATGCTTCGGCTGTGACAAAAAATTATCAATAATTTGTATTCTAATTTCATTTTTATAATGCAATTATAAAGATTTTTTATTTGTTGTTTTAATGCCTCAATTAATTGTTTATAAAATTGAAGTCCATATAGCTCAAGGCTGTTGTCCAATAGCCTATTTAAGCGGGTCGCTCAAAGTAATCTGTTTTCTGTATTATCGTTTTGTTTGCGCTCTAAGAACACGCACATATTCGGAGTATGTTTCTTCTTCACAAATCATTTATTTTTTAGTAACGTATTTTTAAATTATTTATCATTCACATATTCATCTCATCTCTTCAATAATTTCGTACAGAATTTGATGATGGTGCAACATTTCAATTCTTAGCACAATTGAATGAAGGAAAATTAGCAACCGTTTTTGCGCAACTTTGCAGTAAATGTTTTAGCAGGTTTCGTGTATGACAATAATGAATTCACTCTTGTATAGATTGATTTATTTGTTGAACTTATAGTTAATTGCCTCGATGAATCCCCAGTTTATGATTCATTTATCAAATCAAAGAAACGCATACGTGATGGCATTCTCATTCAAAACACGTGTGTTTTAAATGACGTATCATCCAGCATGGAACTTCAACACAATGTTGTTGTACATAGCAACTCATATCTGGATTCTATGGCGAAATTGAATCATTTCCTTGATGAATTTTGTTCTTGAAAAGAATTAAACCTGGCTACCATTGCTGTTTGCGTTAGTTTTTGAAATATTTTCCCACAATTTTGATGAGGCTCAATAGAGTATTTGCTATTATATTGCATCACATAAATGATTATGTGTATAGAATTCTTAAATAAGTAATATTTTATTTTTCAAATTATATGGGTTGTGATTATTCGCAATTGTATTTTATGTGCTATCAATTGTTGATTTGCATCTCAAACAAATCTCTCGTCATCGTTCTCATAACCGTAACTGCCGGCCAAGCGTTCGTTATATCAATACTCTGAAATGTGTTGTGAAATGCGTTTTTTAAATAAAGATTTAGAATTTTGGTTTCCAGGGATAATCAATGCAAATCTGTGATCACACTTTATATTACCAGCACTGACAGTCGAATGGTTTTTTCGCTACTTATGTAATTCCTGACTGTAATATCCATTGTGCTGTAGTTTCTCAGTGCTTCTTCAACTCGTTTTCACCTACGTATTGTTTGTCTGTTTTTTGTTCAATTGTGTCCCATCTATTCCAAATGTTTTCTTGACTGTTTTTTCAATGCCGACAATTTTTAGATTAATTAAGCTTTTAATTTGCAATCCGTAATCGTATTAGTTCACATTTGCCTGGATGCGAAATGCCGTGCCTAAGAACTTGGTGGAGCTGCTTATCCATTTAACACATTTAACGCGTATAGTTCGAGCGTAGTTTTCAAAATTGTTGCTATTGCGGTTTTCACTGTCATAAGTCCTGACAAGCTTTCCTTTTCACGCGTTGACTAAAACACACCAAAAATAACTGCTAAGCACAAACGAACATGTTTTCCAAAAATATCCATAAGTGAAATTTGCTACGATGATAACATCGAATCATGGAAACCACGGATAAGTTTGATGTGCTTATCGTTATCAGCATTACTGTCGAAACCCCACTAGCAAAAGCGTCGAATCGGTTCTTTCTGGTGCCAAAAGTGTTTTGGGTTGCGGATCGTCGTGTAAACGGCTCGCATAATGAAGCCGAATTGTTAACAACTGTCGACATTGTTAGAATCAGTCATAGTTTGCAGCGTTTGGTTATCGAGTAATTTTCGAAGTTATGCAGCACAAAACTACACGCTCTAAATTCTGGCATCACATTCTGCCTACACAGGATCGCCACATCTTTTTATCATAAGCTTGTTCACCAGTATCTCTTGCGATTTATGATTAATCTAATCTTTTATCACCAAGGACTCCATTTTAGCGGTAGCACTTGCAAAATGCATGACTGTCATACAACTATCAAAATACAATCCCAAACGATGGGAATGGGCAGAAGTTAATCGTGCGTTGTGAACGAATAGAGTGATATCACATTGAGATTCTCTTTACAGTTTTCAATGTCATACTCAAGGTTTACAAGGTTTCTTCGCAACTCAACTCGAGACCATACAAGATTATACAAACACTACCAAAACATGTTGACAACAAAGCCGCCAATGAACACTATTTTGAGCCTTATCTTTGTGGTAGGCGTAAGTTGCCACCACAAACGTTTATTGTTGACCCAGAAGTTCCCGACTTTAAGATTAGTGAAGCTACACTCAATTTTAATTTACTTTTGATACGGTTGGCTCCGTTATTTAATTCCTTGCTGTCTCGAAAGTGGGTAACATTGTCGTAATGTCGTGTGAGAATGCATTACTATGGACGCCTTTATCACTATCTAGCGTTTGTTTGATAAACCTCTCTAGCATTTACACGCCCAAGTGCCATCTGAAATGTGTCACCTACTAACTTAGCGGACCGCCATCCGGATTATTCCTCCAAGGTTTTCTCCTAAAGCAATGGGTTAACCCTTTGTCTACTGACGGTAACTCTAGTTACCACCTCAAACGAGCAGTCGATTGGTCAGTAGCTCCCGTCGGTACCTTCAGTCACCATCGGATTGCACTTGTCAGGCGGCGTTTGGCATCTGATCCATAAAAAGTAATCATGTGTTTTATTTATGCCATAATTAAGCAGAATAATGCAAAAATATCAATAATACGTATATCAATTACCGTAGACAAAAGGTTAAGCAGTCGAGTGTCACTCAAGTAAACGGAGAGTTGTCAATAACTATCATCGACTGATATGTTTCAGTTGCTAGGAAGAAAATAGATTGAAGCCATCAGTCACACGCCTCTATCCGTAAACGCAGTTTTGGCATGTGTATGGAAACAGTAGTTAAAATCCGGAAAATGTCTCGACGGTTGGTAATCTGTGAGTTTGCTGCCGTGCTATCATGTTCTCCATACACAGCAAGGGATTGAATTGAGCGACAATGGTAGTCACTTTGTATTCACAGCTAACCATCCAGTCTCCCATGCATCGAGAAACCTAAAGTCTCCCTGTTCCTTTATATATGTCTAGATATATTCAACCTGCAGTCTACGACTGTACGGAACTATGCCTGAATCCAAATTAATGCCAACCCTTTTCTCAATACAAACATGTACTGCTGGGGTTTACTTCACTACCAATGAGCTAACTTGTTTTTCTTTCCGCGTGTATTGTTTTCATTTAAACACCTTAATTTTTCGCACACAACTTTTTTGTTTCGTTTGCATCTTCGCCAACTGTCGTTTCAGTAATGACCGGGGATACAATGAATTCAGACCTTTCGTCTTCCTGTTTCAATTCCTCAAACCTTCATCATGAATGCAAGGGAGTTGTTGATAATCTCTTTGAATTCATATCTCCTACAAAAACCATGGTAAGTCACTCGTTTGATCCTCACAAACTTCAGGCTGACGCTTTCGCGAAAGTTCACATTAAAGATCCAGAAACGGTTCGCATGAAGTTGTATAAACTCGTGACTGGTGGCAGCAGCTCTTTGTATGTGTTTCTTGTTTGCTTTATTGTCCTATTTGTAGACAAGTGGTCAGTGATTTCGACCGAACCATGTCAAAATTTTGTCACAATGGAGTCCGTTCCCCAACTTGTCATGGTGTGTTTCCCCATTCAAACTTATTTCCACGCTCTAGGTATATTTGAAATGGACCCCGAATTGACAACTTCGGCGAAAAATGAGGTAACACAGAATTTTCCCAATAACACTTTTCCCTTTAGCTCAAAGCCTTGACCAAAAAGTATTATCCAATTGAATTCGATCCGAAAATGACGCACGCCGAAAAAACACCCTACATGATTGAATGGTGGGGAAAGACCCACGAGGTGATTGTTAGTTGTGGAATACATCGAACGGCGTTGGCGAAAACTGTACGGGAGTGTGGTTTAGTTCTCAGGTTGGTGAACGACACTCGTTTTTACAGTGCTTTTGTGTTTGTTTCCAAGTGGGTTGGCTTTTTTTATGCGAATTACAGCTGTCCACATTCCACGCCGCGATGTGAACTGATTCTAATTTGACCAATTTTATACCCGGGCGAAGCATTGCTTCACCTTTGGCGTTGTTTCTACTCCTCAGTGTATTGAACATTCTGATGGTATGAAAGCACAAGCCTAATCCAGGCAAAGTGCCGCACAGTCAGAGACTGCTCGTGGGCTAAGATACCGCCAGGTTGCCCAGGCCTAGACAGATATGAGGAAGAAAAAATAACAGGAAATGGTAGTGAGATTCCAGCCTGTTTCAGCATGCAGCTCACTTCCTCTAGCCAATCAATTTAGCACGGTGTTAGCCGCACAGCACAAAGTACTGCACGATTGCACATCCGTGCAGTGCTTTCTATACAAATGAACTGTGTTTGGGACGCGAACGACTTGACATCATAGTTCACGCCTGGTACAATGCAAGGTGGCGATTTCCACACGCGGCGCTTTCATTTGGTCATTCGTTAAATGTCAAAAATAAGTTATAATTGTAGCCTTTGCTAGTTAGGCCACATATTGCGTATGCGAAATCGTTGTTTTCCTGACGCAGTAAGGATGGCCAGACTTTTCTTTGACTCCAGCAGCTGAAGGCTTTGATTGTTAGATTAGGTGTAG
Source organism: Atriophallophorus winterbourni (assembly GCA_013407085.1). Lineage (NCBI taxonomy): Eukaryota > Metazoa > Platyhelminthes > Trematoda > Plagiorchiida > Microphallidae > Atriophallophorus > Atriophallophorus winterbourni. The sequence continues at coordinate 28,552 of JACCGJ010007429.1, forward strand.
CTGTGGCAACCCGTCTCTTCTAGGTCGTGCGCCAAGAGATCAGCATTCACAGTGGCTTGCTCATAGGGATGTCTCAAAATCGTGTTCAGTGCCGGTCTTGCTGCAAACATTTTCTTGAGGTGTTTTTTATTAATCTTGCATGTTGTGAAATTTAAAAAGCTTGTTATGATGCATGACGATAAAAGCCGCTAGGAAGCTGCCATGCTAATGTCTCTCTACTCGTTCACACCACTTCGTTGAATGCATATTTGATTCGAGGTGTAGGCAACTCATCTTTCTGTGTCTGTGGTTAATCATCTAAGGTTCTGTCTAGGCCTGGGCAACCTGACAGTATCTTAGCCCACGTGCAGTCTCTGACTGTGCGGCACTTTGCCTGGATCAGGCTTGTGCGTTCATACCTGTAGCAGTTCAAGTCCCATCCTTCCCCACCTTTTTCAGATTTTTAAAACCATGGTTGTATGGCAGTGACATTGTCATTGACATACGCGCTGCGCGGCTATTATCTTGTTAAATAGGTAAAAACACGACGTGTATCACCGTCAGAGTGTGTTTTTCCGGTTCATATTCTCGTGAATGTTCATCATAGTCACTTGATTATTTTACATTTCACAATGCTTTGCGGGGACTATAGGCGGACTCGGAAGCAACCGCGTTTCTTCACAAATTCACTTCAATTATCACTGTTTGCGTGCTGCAATTGCTTTATTCTCTATTTCTTTTCTCATATCTGTCTAGACCTGGGTAACCTGACAGTAATACCGCCCACGTGCAGTTTCTGACTTTGCGGCACTTTGTCTGGATCAGGCTTGTGCTTTCATACCATCATACCATACCGATTTCTTCGTACTAGCGCTTCTAAACAAGCGCTCGAAGGTCTTTTTAATGTCTTTCACATTCAGAGTGTCTTTAAGCATTTATAGTTTGACCGAAAGCCGTTCTTTTTCGGGGTAATTTGGAATTTTTCAAGCGAAGATTATTAAAATCATCATCAATATTTGACTTTATCTATTGATCATTTAGTCCACCCATCAATCTACTTACTCATCCAAACATTCATCAATCCATCCGCCCATCAATCTACCCATCCATCCATCGATCCATCCATCCATTCAACAATCCATCCATGCATCTATCCATGCATCTATTCCATCCATCCATCCATCCATCCATCCATCCATCCATCCATCCATCCATCCATCCATCCATCCATCCATCCATCCATCCATCCATCCATCCATCCATCCATCCATCCATCCATCCATCCATCCATCCATCATCCATCCATCCACCCAACCATTCATCCATCCATCCATCCATCCATCCATCCATCCATCCATCCATCCATCCATCCATCCAGCCATCCATCCATCCATCCATCCATCCATCCATCCATCCATCCATCCATCCATCCATCCATCCATCCATCCATCCATCCATCCATCCATCCATCCATCCATCCATCCATCCATCCATCCATCCATCCATCCATCCATCCATCCAACCATCCATCAATCCATCAATCCATTCATCCATCCATCCATCCATCCATCCACACATCCATCCATCCATCCATCCATCCATCCATCCATCCATCCATCCATCCATCCATCCATCCATCCATCCATTCCTCCATCCATCCATCCATCCATCCATCCATCCATCCATCCATCCATCCATCCATCCATCCATCCATCCATCCATCCATCCATCCATCCATCCATCCATCCGTCCATCAATCAATCCATCCATCCATCCATCCATCCATCCATCCATCCATCCATCCATCCATCCATCCATCCATCCATCCATCCATCCATCCATCCATCCATCCATCCATCCATCCATCCATCCATCCATCATCCATCCATCCATCCATCCATCCATCCATCCATCCATCCATCATCC
>JACCGJ010007430.1:0-28450 GCA_013407085.1 Atriophallophorus winterbourni
CTTTTTATTGAATGTGAAAGAGAAACCACATTAAATCGGCCAAGGAAGCTATTTTCGAAGTCTCATTTGCAAATATCTTTCCCGAATTCATTTAAACATGGCTGAATAAAAAAGCTGAAAGATTGCTTTCAAAATCCCAATGCGATTTCCGAAAGGAAGTCACACACGTGGATATGAATTTCTTTCTGGTAATGGTCCATCATGGCAAGTAGGTACAGTTTAACGGCTACAATTCACAAAGCTTCTAAATTTGCGAGGCGTTGAACCACAGCATTATTCGGAAATCATCGGCTCTGTCTTTTGGGGAAAAAGTAAAAATTATTTGGCTACGCTCTTAAATGTTATTAAGCGCCATCCGTGGAGAATTCTATTCGGATAGTCAACATATGATTGGTCGCACTCATTGTAAATTGATTTGGAAAGTTGTTATTGGCACATTTCACTTCGTCACTACGAATTGCTAGAGACTTGCTCATGAGCGCTGAATTTCGCAGCACCATCTTCGAGCTGGACAAAAGCTTATGCTCTTTCATCTAAGCTCAATCAATGGGACCCAATGAAAACACTATATCGATTTAGACAGTTTGGGAGAGATAGTTATTCTTGAATCAGTCTGTGTGCTCATGTGGAACTTGAAAGCAACGGGCGCTACCTAAAACAACACACAGGAGTAAGTCTGACGTTACTAGGTAATCGGATAGAATAGATGACAATGGAGCTAGTTGGACAGTTTGTTATTTTGCGTAACGATATGCATAATCACGCAAAATATATTCTCTGTTGAAAAAACAAATCGCCAAAATAAATTCACCCATGTTCGAATCTCAGTGTTTGAAACCGAATTTACTAAATGAAAATTTATTTAATTGTTAGGTTTTGTAATTATATTCGGTTCACCGTACTCATAAGCTATTTTCAATTGAACTGACAGTTGAGTCGATATGAGAGTGATGTCTTTGCCCTGATCATTAATAATATGTAATGTATTTCAAAGATCACCTCCGAACGTCTGATCCTTCCACTCACACATTCACATTGAGAGACAAAATTCATCCCAGAGCAAATGTTGTGCAATAATTTGCAATAAAAATGTTTCGACAAAGTTACAAATCAGATTTAGCAATGTTCACAAAATGTATAATTCTTTATCAAGCATTTATTGTCCACAGCTTAATAAACACGACACAGCTCTCCACCTGACACAGGAAAACCATTTGGATGCCGATATAAAAAGAACACTTATGTTTATCGGTGCCAGTCTCGGTATCATTACTGTTGTGATTTTGATCATTAGTTTTTCGTTGAAATGTCCTACTCGCACAGAAATTACAACGCCTGGCTTTATATCATACATCATTAAATTTTTATACATTATCTTTCAGCTTCGCTTTAATTGACCGATGAATTGATATTAACAGTTACATAAAACTGTAGATTTGTATTATAGCAAGGAATGTAAATGTATCTATTATTTCTTGTAACATACAACACACCGGCCAATCACGATCATTTATATTGTTTGCATCAAATCCATTTGAATACAACACCGACCGAATTAAGGGGCTGAGTAATCCACTACTGGAGGGCATTATTTCCGCGGCAAATTTGATCGAGCGATGTTTGACTTGTTTCGCGCTTGTGGTTTGAGGTTACGTGCGATTTTTGTGATTCTCTTCGGGTGGTTAATTTCAATAATTGTTATCCCGTGATGATTCATCCAAGCGATCTTACTGATGGATTTTGATGTAAAAATAGATCATCGTTTAAATCGATAACTCCACACGAGATCTAATTATTTTCGGTGAATAAAAAACTTTCATTTATGTAATTGACGCGTAGTATGAACATAATTTAAGTGGAATTTAAACTAAAACAAATTGCGGATGGTTGATGTGCATCACAGAGTGATGATAAATTATTACCCGTTAGATTCCGACTAAATTAATTACGAGAGTGTGAAGTTAAAGAATGGATTCATATATCGAGATTGTGTGGCATGACATCACTTACTAACCAAAGATCGCTCAACATACACGAATCTATGGTTAATGAAAACATGCTCAAGAAAATAATGTGTAATAGAAAATCATAAGCAGCATTGTAAAAATTGATTGAATATTATGTCCGTTTTAGTCGCTCGAAGTAAAAACCGCATGCTTTGTTGAGATGTCGCATGAACCCATTATTTCGTGGGTTTCATTGAAATAGACACGCAAAACGTTAATTCCGGCTTACCTATTACACAACAAACTATCATGCAAATCTCTTCTCTTTTGTACAAATGAAATATATTTTAACTATGTCTACAAAATTTATCGAGAGAATAAAGTGTAATCACTGCTTCCTTGTGTACATGGGACAAACTTATTGGGTGCATTGTAAATGGATCGACAAATACAAATATTTGCAATTACTTGGACGGCAAGACCAGTCCCGATCATGCACTAATCAGTACCGGATTTTTTAAGGTTCCCGCTCGGTGAATGCTAGCAGTGTACATCCAACCATTGTGGATGCATTCAGATAAGCCAAACAACATTGTTTCTATTTATTTTTGTAAATTTTTTCATAGAGTGCTTAACTTCGGATTCGATTAATGCGACCGTAACCAGGTAAGACACGCTCAATAAAGCCTGGGACTGTTTGCGTATAATAATCATTATTTACGGGAGAGTGTAACAGAGACAGAAGCGTATGTGCTATTATATCAACCCAATAATTAAAGTGATAATGTAAATGTCATAGTGATAGTGCAATGATGTTGCGCAAAAGCGCCACGATCCCCGCGGACAAAATTGTTTTGTCAATTAGACCAACTCTGAGCGGTGTCACGCACATCACTAGCAAAATTGTATCCGAAGATTTCGAAGCAAGAATTCCATAAATCGGCTACACTCGGAATGTGGAAACGTATCGAAGATAAGGTATGATCTAACAAGATATGGAACAAATCATAATAGTAACTTTATTGCACTACTTTCCTGGAGCACATGTTGGTTTCCTGCGAGAAAATTTCTACCGTGGTCGATACTCCTGGTTTGCTAGCGTTAACAAACAGTGGCTTAAAAATTCAAAACTGTAATTACCCTTTCTCCACTAAATCAAGATATGCGGTTTCTGATAGTACAACTTTTTAAACCAACGACCCATAATGCTTCGAATCCTGATTAGTGCAAACAACACGAACTCGGTTGTGGTATGTGCGATGGAAATGTACACAAATCCGAATTTCGGAACGAAATATTACAGTACATTTTCTTATTATATGTGCATCGAGAATTCAATCAAATTTTGTCTCACATAAAAAGGGGACATTAACGTCACCACTTTACAACATAATTTATAACCACAAATGATATGAGGGGAAATAAAAATTTGTCTACTGCCGTGTTTTACAGCTTGTTACACTTTCCTTGTCTGTATATGTCATATTCTGCAAAGATGTCAGTTTAGTTTTCTAGCTAGTTTCATGAAAACTAGCCATGATTTATCGTGTTGGTCGTGTGAGGCTAAAGTGTGGGTAAAATCAAATGAGGAATATGTCTCTAACCCAACATATGTTCTCCTTCATTAAAATCTAGCAAGCTGAAAAAAGCGAAATTTACCTTCCTCTTAAACACATCCAGGTCGGTAAAACTGCAAAGCGTCAATTCAGGCGATACAAGCGAACCGCGCTCCCACAAACCTCTGATGTTTGTATTCAAAATATGTGAATTTTCGTTTTATTTACCCTGAGATGAATTTGTTGCTTTAGCGCGAAAAATTGTTTCAAAATGATTATGATTTGATTTTGTTGGGATTATAGAAAAACTGAAATAGGTCTTTAAAGACAAGTGATTTGGCTGACTAATTCGATAAGAAAAACGTAAAGTTGTTCTCGTCGAATAGGCCATCGTTTGGGTGGACACGGAAGCAGACTACTCATTATGCAAATTATGTCAACTGGAAAGAATTATTGGTCTATCTGGGAATGAATCATCTATGGAGGGACAATTTATTATCGGAAGCTGATTATGGAAATCATCAAATGAATAATGAACAGGGACAAGGCTGGGGTCTAAAATGGTCTAAAAATTCTAAATATGTATTTGTATATATTAAGTAGCGTTTGTCGAATGCAATTCCACAAGCCAATGCCATAAGCCTATTCAATCACGTAATTCGAAGATCAGATACATTTCGCCAAATGTTTTGTGGTGTTTGCTATTCACCTGCCTGCATTACAAGATGTTTTAACTTAGGTTAACGTAAAGATGGATAGTTAAATAGTTGAATTCGCTCAGAAATCTAATGACAAAATCCAATATATGTATAAGGTGTTTGAGAAGATCAACCCAAGTGTGGCTTAAAAAGATTTATGGTGGATTACGGAGCTTCGTTTTTACTTCGCCATCGTGGGTTTATATTCTTCAGTGTCTGATTTTCTCAATGATAATAGATAATCCTGTATTTTCATCACGATAGACCCATGCATTTTAGTCTTTATTTGGGTTGGATTTAGACCACTAAAAGTTGATAAGTTGTAACAGTAAATTCGTTCTTCAATTTCAATACAAAACAGGTAAAGCAAAATTTCACTATGTATCCTGAAGACTACGATATAATGTTTGACGATGCAGATAAACATTTGTATCGCTACAAATTTCCCGTGTTTTATGTTTAAAGTTGTTATGCATTTTGAACAGCAGCATCGGATCAAAATCATTTTGAGATAAAATATGATTAAGATTGGACGATGCATCGAATAAAATGATCTTATTGACTGTGGTGTGCAACTTACACTAGTCTACCGGTTTCGCATATAACCGTAACATCGTGTTTCACGCAACATGCTAGGTAATTAATTCGACTGCAAATTATATTTTAACATGCAATCCTGATGATATCGATGACCTTATATTTTCTTCTTCGACGCAGCAAATAATATCTGCGTTAATAAAGAATCCATTTGAATAAAATGAACTAGTTTGTCATCTAGCATGTGTTATATATGCATCTATATATATATTCTATATATGTATATGTTACAAGTGTTTATATGTAAATGGTCATCTATCAAAACGCCTTTGTAATCCAACATCAATTTGATGTTGTTTGCAGTCTTCATGTGACGTGAGAATTTAAGAGCAGCGTGTGACTAATTTATCTGAAACTGAAAAGTTTCAAACAAAATTGACAAATTAATAATGCTAAAATTATTCTAAATAACTTTCTACATGACGAGGCTAACATTAACTCTAAGCCTTGTCATCGTTTATCACTAAAGCTGCATGCAAAACAGGAACGTGATTGTTTTCTCACCCCCGCTAAATTCTCACATATGACGCCGTCATACATCACTTCGCACGCACAAAACACTGGTTTATGTGCGATAACATTGATAAGAACATTGACAGCTCGGTTAACAAAATTCGCGAGACGTACGAGAAACCAAACCAACGGCAACTTCAAACATTTCCGACCACATGCAAACGATGTCAAATATTCACAGGCTTTGTAAGCAACAGCCTTGGACATCCAATCCTTATAGGCATGCTCCGAAACCTCCAAAGGCTGCCGCTATCTTGTTTAGGAAGGTAAAATTCAGGGGAGGCTTGTCAACTGTCAAGGTGATAATGATCACGCGGGAATAGGGTCATAGCCTTGCATTGTTTAGTAGATGTCACGTCAATTAATTTCTCTTAGCTCTAGAATATGAACGCAGAATGTTTTGGTAGGAACGATGGCCATTGTTAGGGGAGGCTTTTATTCCTGTCAAGAATAATGAAGAAAAAAACAGAAATGGCTAAACCGGACCACAAATCACACGAGAGGAATATGTGTTTTAGAAAGTTAAGCAGAATAATTGGATTAAAAGCGAATGAAATTTCTTGTCAGAATGAAATAAACGATACCCAACTGCGAGGAAAAGTTTAATCGTATAATCATCCTAGTTTATATGAATTAGAATGTTTATAAACCAGGACAATTAGGACATTGACAATGACCTTACGAATTAAGTAGAACTTGCCTGTGGGTATTATGTGATGAACTCACTTCAAGCCAATTAACATCATGTAGTGCGTTCGGCTATTTGATTTAGATCACACCGACAACGTGCAAACGGCAACGTTCGAACGAGTACTGCGCATCACCATAAACGTTATTTGGAAATTGCTACTTCGACAACTGAATCGGCTAAGTCTTGGAGGAGCAGTCCACAAGTTATGGCTCAAAATGATGTTCACTAGTGGCCTCGCTTTTATGAAAACTCACTCAGACGTGTCTGTTCTTAGTATTCTACGGATAATCTTTCATGCCATATCATCCTTCTATTAATTTATTTTTGATTTTACTGTACCAAGGGCTTATGACAGTAAAGCATTCGTTAAGACCTACCGATGTATGAGGTATGAGGTATGATAGCACACGCCTGATCCAGGCAAAATGCCGCACAGTCAGAGACTGCACACGGGCGAAGATACAGTCAGGTTGCCCAGGCCTATACAAATATGAGAAGTTTATTGGGATTGCTTCATTTTTCCTGATCATTGAGTGTTATGCATATTTTTCATATTCTCTTAGTTATTTTGTGCATTTCAACTGTATACATCGTCCCTCCATATATTGGCCCATTTAACTGACCAAAAATTCATTCATAAAATGTGGAGGAATAATCATCTTTTGCAACTCGAAATTTAGCTCCGTGAGGAACTAAGCTAAAACATACAATAGCAACGGCGACAGTGTGGAATATTTTGCAATACTCTAAGTATAGTATGTTAGCTACTTTTTATTTGAAGACAGAATTCACAAATTAGTAGTAGTAGTAGTAGTAACAGTAGTACCAGAACTTATGCGATTGTATGATCCGACACTGAACGTCGTTTTCATCAAGTTTGTAAATCATGCGCTAGAACGTATAAATATAAACATTTTTTCCGAATGCTGCATGAATGTCATATAGTACCTTGAATATGACGCCCCAATTTAAGAGAGTTTAGTTGTGCTTAATCCTTGGGCAGGGTGCTAGCCCGTTTTAGAGTGCTACTTACGGCTATTGTCTCGCATCGACTGACCTGCAGATTATCACTGCGTTGAATATCGCTAGCCACACGTGGAATTGCGGAGTTACGCTGATGACAAATCGGTTCATCAGATTTTCCATGGTGATTTCTAGTTGTATCGAGATACCTTTATATCATGATGCCAAATACTTTATGCTTGGAAGAATTAAACTAAGGAACCCAATTCAGCATATAATCGTTACAGATCAAGATACACGCCAACCATTTCCATCATGGTTGCCCACAAAATAGCGTGAATAGAAAAGGACTGATTGTGATTTTTACAAGCGCAAACCTCATAAACGTTGACCGTGGTGTATCTTGGTCTTTTTAAGCTAGACGCTTCGCAATCTACATGGTAAGAATTTCTAGTAATAGCGTTGATAACTTGATGTCGCAAATAGAGGATGATATACGTATGCATGTATGACTGTCATTATTTCTTCAACCTGTTGGGGTAATCGCTACAACCTACCAGGGTTGTAGATATTATATAATAAATGTTTGCATTGTGATTTCTCACAAACCGAATTAACGTTACAATAACCCCAAAGTCGAAGCATAGGCAAACATGTTTATATATGTATTAATAAGATGAATCGATGGTTTGTCAATAGTTTGGGACCAAATCAGGGATTGAATCACTGAACACCAATTAATCAACATTGCTTCGTGTGTTTCAATGTTGACACGTTTAAACTTATCGTACATTTTGCACGGGCAAAACTTTTAAAGGAAATGATTTCCTGGGAATTATGCAGCGGTGGATGTCAAGAGTCATGTTGCATATAACCACAACCAACCAGATTTCATAAATTGTTTGCTCCAGTAGTAAATCTATTTAGCACTGTGTTAGCTGCGCAGTACATAAACACTGCACATTAAGTTAATAACACAATTTAAACCGGTAACTTTGATGAATAAGCACATGCAGCTGCTGGATTTCAATGCCAAATTGATCGGGGCCGCAAAGATGGTGTATCAACTGTAAAATTGACTAATGCTAAAGAGATAATAAAAACTCCGATTTTTTTCATTTATTTCACATCGTATTATAATGATGATAAACATAGTCCACCTGAGACATTCTGAGATAAGAAAGGTGTAAAAATTGTAAGAACGCATGTATGTCCTAGTAACGCGTGCAGTAGCTCTAAGATAATGTAGAGTTTCGACGTTCAGATGATGTACAATCTTGCAACATGCTTAAAGAAGGAATGAATTCCGTCACACTTACAGCAGCATACTCTCTTTAGATTATTACATCCATTTGTATCATGCTATCAAGTGCAGAAGTACTCGCTGTGGGTGGCATTGCTGATCTCATAGATTTAAGTTAGTACATTTACGGAAACTTAACTTAGATCGAATCGAAAGATGTAAAAGAAAAACCTCTAGGCGCAGACGCAGATCCTAACGGAGTGACCGGCAATCATGACACATTTTTATCCTCAAAACGAAAGGAAATATCGAAACAAGTTTAATCGATCCATTTATCTGATTACAAGTATTTTCAATATTACACAGTTTGAACTATACAAAAGCGTGTAGTTCCACCTCACCCTTAAATGGCATACGAGTTATTATATTCAATTAACATTAAACGTTTTTCATAACGTTATATTGAGGTTCTCATAGTTATCTGGCTGAAGATGAATAAACAAAGAGAACAAGAGTAATATAATAATACACGAATTGTTTGCTTGACGTCTTAGCTATAAACATAATTTTATCAAAATCAGGAAATATCGAAATTAGAGAAATTAGAGAAATTATACAAGGTTATACTTGTATGCCAACTGTTATATAGGGTTCTTACAACGAACCACGATGTTCAGAGACGGAATCACAAAGTGATTCTCGGTGAAGCACTCGAGGGATGGGGATGTGAGCAACAAATTACTTTCGAGAAATTACAGTTTCGTAAATAGTAATTGAAAAACTGGCTGAGATGGGCAATCTTCCATTTTGATCTCGCGTACATTGCACTATCTAACATGAGAATGTCACAAAATGCCACACAAACTGTAATTTGTGTAATTAATAATATTTTTCCTAAAAATTGTAATAAATGACCTGCATGATCCTATACAACAGTACACGAAGAAATATTGCAATTCTATCAATTACGGAGCTTCGTAATGGTTTCCACATCCATTTACACTGCATTATTCGATGTTGTATATCTTTTTCGGTATTTAAAAAATTGAAGATTTATACGAAATATTTACCACTGAATAACATTTACAGTCTTTTCAAAGTAACCAGATATTTTGGATCTGATAAAAAATCTACCGTCAAATCCCGTATTTATTTAGAATTTATATCACACTCGAATTAGCGATTGCAACTTTCGTTAAGAGAAGATTTTAGAATTGAGTTCGATCGCAAACAACATTTATTATCATTTATCATAAATATTTTTAATTGTCCAATTGTAAAAATTGGATAAAAATTTCCAACAGATTTCATTAGGAACCCGTTCGCAATGTGCTAGAACAGTCTTAAACGGCTATGGTGTGTTTCTTTGATTGTAAAAAAACCATCATAGAGACTAAATGTCCGGATACACACCCAACATTCCCAAGCAAGGTGATTTGTAGTGTTTTAGCATGAAGAAAGTTTACTCGCATAGGTCTGTAAACGTGTGAAGAGGTTTTACTGAAATTGACGTCTAAAAGTGACACCAAGTTTGGCCAGAGAACCAGTCTCAATTAGTTTTGAGGGTATCCGTGCAATTTGCACGTGATTGATTGACATTTGGTGTAAACATCGCATTAAATTAAGAAAATGGGTTTCCACCAACGAAGTATACCCACAGTATGATCGGCACAGAATTATCACTACAATTTAGGGACTGAGAGAAATCAGTTTCATCCCTGCTGCGAGCAAAATCTAAAATATTTGACCGAGTTGACTCGAAGTGAGGTTTGTATAACCAAACACGAAATTTAATGAATACTCATACAAATATTTCGTGCAGAAAGCCCACTTGCTCGAAGAATGTTTGATCAGCAGTAAGATCGGATACCATAAATTACGTTCCGCATCGAACATAATTACGCTTCTAATTATCTAAATATGATCGTAATAAATGTTTGATTGATGTTTTTTTAACATCGGCGGTAAAATAATGTGAAATTTCAAGACTCATGTTGGTGTCAGCTTAAACGCACATGTCGTAAACGGGCTTAGCGGTAAATGTTTTTCACTAAATAAAAGCCATCCAACTGGTAAGTAGTTCTGATTTCTCAGCAAAATAATGTATAGGCAACCAAACCTAGCTCGTCCAATGAAAGTGATATAAGAGTATGCTCAATGCTAATGAAAGTCAATATAACCATGGAGTAAAAGTGTCCCAGCGGATCGAAAGAACATAATTTAGAAATTGACTAGTTTATGGATAGGTATAATCCGCATTCTTGTAATTCTCAAAACAAGCAAGTAATAAAGTTTCAATTACTTTCTACAGCTTTCTAGCGTGAATCATCCTGATAATGAACTGTGCACACCAAGTCGATTCCAAGGTTAGTCGTCAAAAACTAATTCATCACCCTTAATTAAATATGATCTATTCATACTACCGGGTTTTTATGGCATTGAATAATAGTTAGACAGTCAATACGTATTTTTACGAACGTTTATGCTGATTAAGTCAATGATAAATTCTGTTTAATAAACGTAGTGATTTCAATCTAAATTATTTTCGAACCTTAATCCAAAATACTAGAAAGATATTTTTACAAGCTGCATAATTTAAAAGAAAACTCACTTTTTTCACGTTTATATTTTCTTCAACATGTGTCAATGCTCCTTTTGCAAACTGTGTGGAATCTTCCTCTGAGTGTACCTCACTCCGTGTAGTCTGTCGTCCGGGGCTAAATTGACAACAGTTATCATGTCGTTCTTGTTGAGCATAAAGGTAATTCGATATCGAATCATCGAGTTGACACGAGTTTGCTAGAAATTTGTCATTACTGAAACATTCGCCACATTTTTTATCCAAAGTGGAGTCAATTGTAGCGTGACTGTATTGACCCGGTGATCTGACAAGTTCGAAGCTGTGATTGATGCGATCACCCTCCCAAGATTTTAGATTACTTCTCTCTGGAAATCCGATATTTGTACTGTTAGACTGGTAGTATTTTCCGAGCACACTAAGCTGTCCGTTAAGTATTAGGCCGTTATCTGCTATCAGAGGTAGATTGAGAGACATCTTTGAATGTGGCATCCCATGCTTTTCCTGCCCCTCTGTTGCCTGAACATTAAAGCAAGCTCCTCTCCGTCTCTTCGCTGAGGCGATGATGATAAATAAACAGACGAATGTGAAGCAAACAGTGAGAAAAATAAGCACCGCAAGCAGTATCCAAGTATATCCATTTTCGTTGAAATTGTTGAATAGTTTTTGCAAGGCTAAACTAACACTGCTACCAGATATCATGCTATTTGAGAAATGAATCACTAGTCTAGCTGTAGAATCAAGCGGCGGATTACCATTGTCCAGTGCACGAAAATACAAATCAAGGGAACCGCGTTCTTGTTTTATACCCGCACCGAATCCGTTCCCTATCAGCAGCTCTCCAGTGTTTGTGTCGAATTGCAATAAATGGGAAATATTTGGAGTTATATGTCCAGAATTCTTGATGATTATCGGTGTATTTTCCTTATCTGCCATCATGAATGTAGCTAATAAGGTATAGGTAACGTTGCCATTCTGAGGATCGTCTAAGTCTGTTGCGGACAAACTGCCTATTCGCTGCCCTTGATGAAACGGTCCCGTGATATTTAATGTTCCCAAAGAATGGACTGCTTTAAGTCCTGTTAACCCAGCTGGTGTCTGGATATGTAACGAGTCCTTAGTGAAATGCGCATGGGCATCATTAAATGATGGGATAAATTGTTGCCACGTCGGTGCGTTATCATTTTCGTCCAACACGTTTACGGTAATGATTTCAGATTTATTCCTTGCTGTTGGTTTTCCCAAGTCGTACAACGTGACGTATAAAAGATACCTTTTTTGGCTTTCTCTATCAAGGCTCTTCAAAGTGAATATTTTCCCCGACTTTTCTTCTATCATGAAGGTGTTATTTTGCGGATCGTTGTCATTCCCAACAACGTAATCTAGTTTGTAACGGACAGTTGCGTTTGAATCATAATCTTTATCTAAAGCAGTCAATTGACCCAAGAGGTCTGAATAACCCGGTCGGTTTTCGACAATTTCAAAATCACGCGCTCCAGTTAATTCTGGGGTATTGTCATTAACATCTGTCACGATTACTGTCAAGTTAGAAATAGACGCTTGTTCGGCCATCTCATAATTATCCGTGTCAGTGGCGTATATGATGAATCGAATGACAGGGGTCTCTTCCCTGTCGATTTCAACACGGCTGGTAATTAATCCCGAGTTCGAATCAATGTGAAAGAACGGCTGAGCTTCCCTGGATAAGAAATAATGTATTTTCGGTAAAGCATCTTGATCAAATGCTTCGGCCTTATAGACGAAACTTCCAGGCGCTTGGTTTTCTTCGAAAGCTACTTTGACTAATTGCTTATCACTAGGGAACTCGGGAGGGTATTCATTGATATCTATTACTGAGACAATCACCGATTGTATGGTTGTTTTCTGTGGAGTACCCATATCTGTACAGGAAATTTTAATCACGATCACTCCATTCGAAATATTTTCACGATCAAATGAAATGTTTGTGCTAAGTTTGTACATTTCACGTCCATTGGCTGAATTGGTATGTTCCAAGACAAAACTCTCACTTTCTATCAATGCACATTCAACCCTGCTGTTATTGCCCAAATCTTCATCACCAGCAATCACGAAACCAATAATCGAGTCCTTTGGTCTGTTCTCCGCAATCGAGACGCTAAACTTTCGTTCTCCTTCTTCGTTCGTATTTTTTAAAGCGGAACGGAAATCAATCCACGGCGAATGGTCATTTATATCTAGTACCTTGATACGGACAACCGATGAACTCGTCCTCGGAATCGGTCCGCCATCCGTCGCAATCACAGGTATGAAAAACTGCTCATGTTCTTTTGCATTTATTTCGGCCTTGAGGCTCAGCCATCCGCTGCTTTCATCCAAAGAGAAGTAATCGCTTGACACATCATCAGTCTGGCGGCCAAATCGATAGCTTACTTTTCCGTTCTGCCCAGAATCTATATCTGTAGCATTTAGCTTTGCCAATATAGTGCCAATCTTGATATTCTCTTCAACGACACATTCATACATTGGTTTATCGAAAATTGGACTGTTGTCATTAAGGTCTGTCACATTTATCACGATATTTTGTGAACCACATTTTGGAATAGGGGCGCCACCATCACACGCAACTATCTCGCCTTTGTACACTGCTTTTTTATCCGCATCTAGTTCACCCATTATCACCAGATTCAAAATTTGAGGTGGTTTGTGAGATAGGGAGAACAAATTCGAGCTCAAATCCTCTCCACGTAAACTGTATGTCTTGACTGCGTTCACACCAACATCCGCATCTTTTGCCATAATCAACGGAGCCTCAAATCCTACAGGCACTGCTTCTGCAACATTAATTTCGTAGCTAGATTTCTTATTCCATTCTGTCGGGAAATAAGGTTCATGGTCGTTTATATCATGCACGGTAATTAAAAGATTAATCCAGAATTCAGAGGAAATTAGTAAAGACAAGTGTATTTCACAATTGGTCATTTCATCTTTAGAAGTTTCCAACATCCATCTGTGTTCCCCTGAGTGAGAAGATTGTACGGAGCTGTGTGTCATTTCCGGCTTCGGGCATAGCGATTCTCGATCGATTCTCGAGGCAACAAACAGCTTTCCACTTTCAAGATCTACACGAAATCGTTCTGGTCTAACCTCATCGTACAACTCAAATGATTGTGGTTGTTTGTTGAGCAAACCAAGTTTCCTTTCAGCATCCAACTTTAGGTTGCCAACGAATGAGCCGATATCTGATTCTTCATTGATTGAATATTCCAAAATGTGCGTAGTTGAACCACTTCTCACAAAGCTGTAGCAGCGTAATGGAAGTAGGATAATGAGTATTAAATTCCGCAGAACCAGGTGCAATCTGTTTACGTGCATTGTCAAGTTTGAATAAATCGAGATGACTGTGTAAACTTTAGTTCAAACGTGTTCTTTCTCATTGTGGATAAATTCGGTGTTATTCAGTTCCCATTCATCGAACTAGTCGAATAAAATTAAGTTCTAGGCAATTTTCCCGTGTCAAATGAGACGAAATTCAGACCCACCGAATACAATAGTGAGCAAACAGACAGAAAAAGTTTGGAAACGACGTGTGTATGGGTTGGGTGTTTGGAATTTGACAATCACACCCTACCAATTGACTTGAGAGAAATTTGGGGCATACAATCAACCAATCAGCCATCGTGCCAGGTTTTGGTGAATTCGCTTTACTCAGGGTCATTTGGGACAGACAGACATCGGCAAGGATTGGAAAACATAAATTTCATTACGTGTTTTAGGTTAAACTGCTTTCGAGGACTGAAATGTTTGATAACGGACTGACACGATACGATCATAATGACATTTACCTTAAATAATGTTACACAAATTAGTTGGTTTTCAAACATTTGTATGATTTAAATTTGGTTGTTGGGTACGATCTCTTTCATAGAGAACATTATCAAAAGATACATAGTGTAAGATACTTTGAGGTGATTTGCTCACCTATCTGCTAACGTTTCAGATTTGACATCAAGGTACATTTAAATTTACTGTTCGAAGTACGGATATGTAAAATGTGCTTATAACTAAATGTTCATTTGCATTAATTTCAATCATACACACCCCACGACTGGTTTCATTCATGCTGTATGCACTCATCATGTAGGGACAGTAAGATCAGGATCCGTATGCGCTATAAACAGTGGACGAATGGTAAGCAAGTTCCGCTTATATGCTACTGTTGGATAAGTTTGGTACGACCGAACTGTTCAATCATGTGTCCAAACACATGTAGATAGGAATGTAATGAAAATGTTCGTAACCGATCTGGGAATCATATTCATGAAAAAGAAGGTTTATAATGAATCGATGAGAGCAGTTCATTGGACATGTTCCGCTTCGAACATAGAGGCTTCGGCACAAAGGGATATTTAGTACCGGCGCGTTTAGTTTGGTTAGTTTTATGCTCCAATGTTCGATGCAGCTCCTGCTTAAAGACACATCCCATCATAGTTTCACAACATTTATTGCAAGCTGGTTGCTGGAAATGCTGTCGTGGTATAGGTTTTTGGTGCAGTTCATGTGTTCTAGCCAAACGATTCGGAAACGTTCGGGGTAGATAGGACAAAAGAAAATGCATCAGGCCTTCGGTTTAACTGAAATCATTTTTTTTAAAGCAAAATCACCCCATAAAATATCTTGGAATCATCTTAATTAAACAAATCCACATAAGCTCAACTTTATTTTCATTAGCGCGGGAATATAGAAAGCGCACTACTCTCGAGTGGAGGTTACAACGCAGACATTTCAATGGTGCATGCAAAAGTAAAGCTTCGAAAGAGTAGAGTTCTGCCGCGCAAAATGGACAGGTAACCCCAGATTCGACGTCAGTCGTACGTAAGTAGAAATCTTCTCGTGTATTTAGGGCAAGCTGTAAGAACGGAGCTCGACAACTCAAGACCAGCAGATTGAATATCGGAAAGTGAGAATCGATAAAATATATATTAATCGAGTTGTCATTTCAACGAAAGCGAAAATTAGCTATCTGTTCAAAACCGAAGCTTTTTGATTACTCGTGTCTTAAAAGAGAAATAGTCAGTATTTCTATGAAGTAGATGAATACCAACATATGCATAATTACGCCTTACGGTGAAGATGACATACAGGTTCAAGGCGACTGCTAGGCTATACTCAAATAACTACTGTACTGATTAATATCGCGAACATTCAAAAAACCCTAAACACAGGCAACTTTTGCAGTATGTATCATAACAAAAAACGAAGTTTAAAAGATCTCCCATTAAATCGATTTAGTAACACGTAATACTGCTAAAAACCGAAGTGTTTGTACGAGGAGATTTATGTCAGGCCAATGGAGGCTAAATCGCGTTCCAGGTTCTAACATCTTTTACGTTGCTCACAAAGGCTTCTAGAACACTAGACCCAACGTTGTCCACGTTAGCCCCGTAAATCGATTATCGATTAGGTCGACCATTCCGAGGCTAATTGCGTTCACCCACGGATCCCACATCAGACGGGAACGCCAATTGCTCCAACGCGTTTATCACACACATGACAAAGAACAGGATGTCACCCATCCATCTTATCTGATCAAATCATGTTACCACAACGATATCCTGAACATACCCGTACCGGTTGTCACTTTGATCTGATTTGTCAATCGGCTTCGTGCCAACCAGTTCAAATCAAGCCCTCGTCACATTAGGTTTCTTTGACCGAGATTGAGAACTTGCATATCTTTCGATAGCGGCTTATATTGACTATCTCCTCAGGATTTCGAGGCTGTTGTCGCTCGAAAAGTTCTAATGCCATCCTTGCGAAACCTGGATCATTACAGGTTTGGATTTGACTTCGTCGGTCCTTTCTGCGCTGTTCCAGGTGGTATTCTGTGTATCATCCAAAAGCTAGTGATTAATACTCATCGATAATGCACTCCACATATCAACAATAAGGGGTATTCGTGTTGTGTGAGATGACAAGCAAGCTGCGCATTTGTCTAAAATCCATCGTATTCGGTGATCACGTGATTAACCTTCACCTCACGCGTTTTGTCTACGTGTCAGCTGAACCTTATTCGCCGGATTGACATGATATACAAGCACGAGATTGACCGCTGACCCTTTGCAAACAAAACATCACACACTCCGATCTGCTTTTGCCAGGTATACCACCAAAAATACAGAAAAACAATAACCATAAAGGCAAGCTAACACACGTGCACGTATGCAAAACACAATTATCATTCTCATTCCCAAAAGACCTAGTATTCATAATAAATTGCATCAGGCTAACACGGTCGTCACGCGTAAATATCTCGAAAACATATTTATCGTCAGTAATAACCTTGTGTAATGTATATGTAATCACTTTCGGTGAGCGATATGAAATGTAAAATAATTCCATTTCAACGATGTTGCGTAGCAGTATTGATATTCTATCCGTAAAAGTTAAGACAAAAACGCTTGTATTGTTCCGCAACGATGTGCAGGCAGAACAACAATTAATGAAATAATGAATTAAGCTACCGCATTATTTAGTTCTCAACCTTCTAAAATTAATGCCCGTATGACCCGTCCGCCCAAAATTTCAAGTAAGACTCACTTGTACATTTAAGGATATATCACTGTGAACCCTTTGTTATATATAAAAATAATTTTGTAATGCTAAGTGTCCAGTTGAATACATTACCACGAGTCAATACGCACGTGTCAATAAATCGTTATGCAACAAATAAGTGTCTAAATTTCAAATGAAAGTTTCGATACTGGGAGCAATTACAATCATTTCTGGGAGGGCATTCCAAAGGAAACAGACAAGTACAGAATAAAAAATATCGGCGACAGCTGAAACGGGAATGGGATATTTGTAGTGTCGCTGAGTGGCTGCGTGAATGTTGTGACTGACGGTATTGGAAAAAATGTTTTAAAGGATGATGTAGGGTAAACCAGTAGCGCTTGTATGCCACAGCTTGTTAAAGCTGGTACGACCAACCTGTTCAATTACATGTGTCCAAATACATGTATACCGGGGTCAAACTCATAGCTATGAAACACACCCCATGACATGTTTTCTTGCTGTTCGGAGAATACTCGCACTCTGTAGACTCTGAGAAAGCATTCAAGGATTCAAGGATTCAATGATTCGAGGATTCGATGATTTATGGTTTAAAAGGTTAATACTGTACAACACCACACGATTACGATATGAATAAAGATCTTAACAATATAATAGTATAAAAGGAATATAGAATGTCAAATGTAATGTTCACGAATGATATTCTTTTACATGTGTCAGTCCAATTTCGCGTTAAACACCGCCAGGCCGGGAGAGTCCACCACATGTTGTGGTAGGGAATTCCAAAGAAATATAGCACGTACGTCGAAAAATAGCACCGACAATCAATAAGGGAAATTGAGACGCAAAGAGATAAGGTATGTCCACGTGTCAATTTCCCATCACACACATCAATTAAGTGTTTTAATGGATGTCCTTCGGTAGACACAATTCAATAGGTCAGAATAATATCCCGTCGTATCCTCATTTGGGTTAAGTCAACCTTGCCTCGTATGTAAGGTCTCAAAAACCACGCACGAGTTTGGTTGAAGTATGATATATCCTGTCAAGCAAGAATATATCTTTTTTAATTCGCATCGCAAGCATGGACTCCGTGGATGAAAAAAGATATATTCTTGCTTGACAGGCTATATCATCGGTCAACCAAACTCGTGCGTGGTTTTTGAGACCTTACATACGAGGAAAGGTTGAAAAAGCTAAAGCTGCCCACTCCCCTTCACGTGGACTTCGAAGTGACGTTATCATTACATAGATAATATTGAATACTCCAGATCATCAACATTTGTTCAAATACCGTGAGTCAGGAATTACACGTAGCCACTCAGCGGCACTACAAATTCCCCATTCCCGTACTAACTGTCGCCGACATTTCTATTCGGTACGTGTCTGTTTCTTGTGGAATGCCCTTCCCGAAGCAATTATCACCTCTCCCTGTATCAAAACATTCACTTGAAACTTAGACACTTATTTGCTACATAACGATTTGACGATGCCTGTGTATTGACTCAGGGTAAGCATATAACTCGACTCCAGTGACATCCTATAATTGTTTTTTATACCTTTTATTGAACATATATTTACTATGATATGTTAATTGTGAAGCTATGTGCTTTTTTGTGACCATAAATTCTTAAATCCTGAATCTTGAATCAAATACATTAGGACATAGTAATCTTTCGGTGTACGGAACATTGCGAAGACCCATCAATATATTTGTTGATCTGTGATAGATTTTATCAAACAGAGCAATATCAACCTCAACCGCTGCTCCATCGTAGGGCAAAGGTAGATATATATTCTGGCAGTGCACCGTGCTCTTCAGGTTTCCGATAATCTATACTCCAAGATATTTTCTAACAAGCTCCATGTCAAGTTTTCAGTACTCAATCGATATATATCCAAGGAACATTCTTGACAAGATGGAGCATCTTACATTCTCGTATGTTGAATGTCGCATTTTTCATGGCCGTCCAATTTGACACGTTTTCCAAATCCATTTGCAGTTTCTCACAATCATCTACAGAACTGACTTGCGTTCAAATTTGCATATCATCCGCGAAAAGGATCATTTTAGATGATATGAGAGGGGGTAAATCGTTTATGTATATTAGAAAGAGGATCGGGCCTAGCACGGATCCTTGTGGGACTCCACTGATGGTTTTGCAGTTTTGGAATAGCACTCCGTTTACTTTAACTCGGGCGTGGCTACCTGACAGGTAGTTGCACAACCATGAGAGGAGTCGTTCACATATTCATAAACGTATCAGTTTTTGAAGAAGCAAATGGCGATTGACTCTGTCAAAATCCTTAGAAAAGCCTAAGTAACAGACGTGAATGCAAGAACTTCTATCCAACTTCTTCGTCCAGTCGTCTAACGCTATGAGAAGATTCGTTAGACAAGAGCGATGAGATCGAAATACATGCTGCGCTTGCGAAAACACATTACGCAATTCAAAGTGTGCAACCATTCTTCCCGAGATATTACGTTCCATGACCTTACCAATGACAGGTAATAGTGTGACGGGACAATAAATTGCAGCGTCCGATCGGCAACCTACTTTGAAGATGGGTGTAATAACGCCGGACTTCCAATCTTTCGGCGCTGCTCACTCAAGCATCGAATAGTTGAACAGGCTGGAAAGCGATTCACAAAGCTGATCAAATTGATATGTTGATGTATATATTTAAAACCAGCTCACACGTCATCATAATCAATCATTGGGATTGCTAGAATCTGTTAAATAGTGCAAAACCACTTGAATAAAATACCATATTTTTTACATGTAGACATCTTACAAGAAGCTTTCTAGATTATAATTTAGAACGCATGGAACACATTCAACCGAATTATTTTCCGAATTGCCTCTAGAACAGGATACATCAATCTCTGATTGAATGTTACCTTGCTGTGCAACGTTTATAGAGAAAAATAAATCATTCATGCGTCCAAGTATTCCCAACACAATGTTTGCTGTACAAACTTGACCAAAGAAGCGAATATAAAATTCGTTAGACTAAACAATGTCTCAACGGTCGCGGCTTCTGTATGATGTATGTTGCTTTACACAAGTACCGATATTTTTTATTTTAATTACCAACAACTGTGTTTAGAAAAATGCACAGAGAAATGCTTTACATGTAAAAATAATCACCTCGAATAAAAGTGTTACTAGATCGATTCTAGTTTACCCGATAAATGTAATTCAGGTGTAACACGTGAACAAATTTGAGGTCAATCTTCTGATTCATCTCATGGTTTGACGAGAGAGGATCCCTTAACAATAACCAAGATAAGCGAAATGGCCTAATATCAGCTAACCATGGCAATAGTCCCGCGCTTACTATCTACATCCGTACAACAAATATATATTTGTATTCGATGCGTGTGTGTTTTGTTTAGAAATTTCTACCTACCGATTTTGTAAACTACACTAGTTATATTCAAATCAATATTTTACGATTATGTGCGGGCTAACCCTGATAATAATACCAAATATTAACAAGTTATCTCATTCATGAGAATCTATTCACTTTATTTATAAGTATATACTTATTTACTTAAGGTTGGACCCAGCGTCTCGTTGTTAATCCTTTTTCATCCATAAATTTTGAATTTTGAATCTTCAATTCATAACCATCAACTATTCTTCTGAGCAAAAATCAGATTACACAATTACAAAAAAGCTTCTCGAAAAATATGTCTCCATAATAATATGCGTTATATTCCAGTCCGCTCCTTGCTTCAAAATAACTTAGTCTTAGGATTAGTAACAAAAGTACCATGAAGCAGATGGCATTCGTTGGTTTTTCTTCTAATACCACAGACTTATACAGCTCAAAACAAGCGAAGCGCTGCTCGAGATACGACCGAAAAAATCGCCCGATCAAACTAGGGTTAATTATAAATCTGTAAAGAAGCTAAACATTAATGATCATCCACAATTTGACGTCGTCGTCTTGTTAATAACATTTAGTTCATGTGTATATTAAGGAAAATATTCGACCGAATTACAAACATTGTGAATCGGTTTGTGGCCTGAATAGCGCGCGAAATTTTGCCTTTCATCCGAGCTTTGCCCTGCGATCTGACAAATAATGTAAGAATGTTGTAATTTCGTCTATAGTTGTTAACTTTGAATAGACATCTCTGAAAAATATACCGCATAACGCATAATTTCTAACAGCCTTTCTTTATGGGCATAAATGAAATTCGTGCACAGTTTATAACATTTATGATGCCATCCAGATAGATATCTACAGCCGAAACACCATAAAATATGTATTTTTTCCATAAATAAATCATGTCTCAATTTTCTCCGGTTTAGTTGCCTCTAAATTAGTTTGTAAAAACGAGACTTCCATTGCTATGCTACGGTCAATTTGTTATTACTTTTATGACGTACACCAGTTCATTGCTGATTTCATTATTCTTTATAACGATACATTTGAATAATCAACTATTCAAACCTGAAATATTTCAGGATTAAAACATAACAATGTTTCCTTTTATTTGTGAGATACATTCTAAAGTTTCTAATTTATTATCGAGGAAAACTTTCTGTATTATTCGATTAATATTCCTAATAATTTCCCATCGGCTGCTCAAACAACGTTTCGTATTTGTCCAGTGTAAACAAGTCTAAGTGAGAGTGACATTTTTAATGGAGTGTCTGTTGAGCGTTCGACAAGTATCGCCGTGGATTAAATAATCAAACTCTGATGCAATAAGCTGTTCGAACAATCCTGCCGAACATGGATATAACCATAAATTGTTTTAAATAGTTATATATCCCTATATATATATATATATATATATATATATATATATATATATATAATTATTTAAATTTCTATACATCTCTAATGGCCACAGTACTCACACTAACTTGTGCGATTAATACCGTTCTTGGCAAGTAAGTACATCTGGGATACAAGGATATTGCAACCCAAGCGCAACAAACAAAACCGTTTTCATTGTTTAGCTGATTAAGTTTCGACAAAACAAACTATCGGATGAATCGAATATATGAAATTTGAGCGAATTGGAATTTCCGTAAATTATTTTCAAGCGTAATCACGTGTTCAAAATGTCGAATATTCATCGATGCGTGAGATAATCTGGGGAAAAGCTATTTAGTGAGAAATGCTTAAACGAATTTAAAAGTTCATATATAATTGAAAATGTTCTGACAGAAAACGCTCATGAATATTAATGGGATGTAAATGAAAAATTACATCCATTTTTTATCGAGTAAAATTTGGTCAATATATATTAGTAGCCATTCACTACGGTTCAGAAGTTATAAAACCCGGATGACTCCAAACCATGTAAAGAACACAATGTTTTTAATTAACAGCTGTGTTCCAAATAATCAATTTGCAGATGACTGAAATACACGTATCTGAAATTTCATCAAAACATATTTAAATAATCATAGTTATACTTGAATGCTCCAATAAATTATCACAGATTGATTTCCGATTAAGCGCTCAATATGCTTAAAATCACGAATATAATGTCTTACTCAGAACGTGTGCACCGCTATCTATTTATTTATCTATTTATCTATCTATTTATCCATCTATATATCTATCTATCTATCTATCTATCTATCTATCTATCTATCTATCTATCTATCTATCTATCTATCTACCTATCTATCTATCTATCTATTCAAATGTTGTTCATCAACTTCTAAGTTTCAACAATTTCATGCCCACTGGGTAGCATATCATGCTGATTGTCCGAGGGTCAATAGCATTACAATAAACATTCGAGGTTATATTCGAACTCCGAATCCTCATCACGCCAGATAGTTCAACGTGGAACGAATAGGGATATTCTTTGTTTACTCTTAAGTGTTTTCCTTTATATAAATTGTAAAGTTATTGTGTATCTTTTGCCGAAATCATTTCCATCCATTAAGAAGTATGTTTCATATTCGAAGGAAACAGCAATTAAACACTCGACATGCGTCAGCATCTCTTCAGCACCCGCATACAAAAGTGAAATCGTGGTTTTCGTAGTCTCGTCTTTTGGTACAATCTGTGTGCACCTCCCACAATTCTACAATAAAATAGAAATTAAATTTATTTTAGGAATGTCTGTTTAATCCCATTTCAATCTGATGAGTATCCATAGGCTAGCTTTAAATACAGATGTAATATAGAATTGGTTATATCATCTGCAGGGCATCGTGGTATTGAAATTAGAAATTAACATCGGGGGTAAGTACACCAGAAGTTACCATGCAAGTGCTTATATTGAATTGGACTACTTTCTTCTGTTCGTACTTAAGATATATATATATATATTATTGAAATTTTAAAAAAAACATGTAAGCAAAATATCAAATTCGATAAAGCGATGCATTTTCTGCAGAGGCTGTTTGAAATTTAATTCCGTTCGCAATAGCAAAATCAACATCCTCACATCCGATACGATTAGCCTGCCACCGTGAAAAGTCGTTTGATTGGTTTTCACAACATAATGCATGTGTCATCTGATGACAATTGATGTCCAACAACTCCTCGCAGTTCTATTTATTTTAGCTGTCAAATAGTTGAGTGAGAAATGACAACACAACGCTTACTCACCGTAGATAATGTGCATACGTGGGAAAATTGTTTTGAGCAGATACCTCTACTCAATTCAATCTCATCAAGGAACAGGAAGTGTGGGTCTGCTAATCTGTCTGTAATAGTCAACAAATTGCACGAGAGAAATATTGGACTTGATTTTACTGTTCTGTTGGAGAATGGCAATATTCTTGTTCATAAATGTCGACCATGCTAGCGAGACAAATCAGCTATGTGTAAATGAAGAACAATGCGAAAAGTGTTGAGTAAAATGAGGATTGGTGTGACGAAAGCGATTGATTTGAATGTATTTTAAGCTGTTCGTGCACTCATCATAATGGAAAGAAGTTTGCATGCAAACGGTATGAGAAGATTTTTGGTAATTTTACAAAAAGCACAACAGCGCGGATATATACCAACGTTAATTATTTCATGACGTATACAACGTAAAAAACTGACACACTAATACACATAAATGGAAACAACTTATGAATACCCCATGAAATTCTAGACGATTTCCCTTGTTCACACATATAACATCTCAATGAATTAAGCATTTCATGGCAATGAAACTTATCCTTCAGCTTTGACGATTCCGAAAGGAAGCTCGCTATTTTCATTCTTTATCAATCAGACATTGAGCAGATTAAAAGAAGTCACTGGCAAAAATAATCCTTGGAATAATACAGAAAATATTCATGTGTCGTGACAGTTTCGTTTTTTTCGAGTTTCCTGCAAATAAAAAATTTAATATCTTTGTTTTCAGTTCCATATTCAAGCAGTAATTTGCAAGAAAATGTATAGAATATCGCAGAAACTTTAAGATTCTCACAGCTCAGGAATTGAATATTTTCGTTCGTACTAATTTCTCTCTTTCGAAAACTGTGGTAATTACGAATGAAGCAGTGGAGATGAAGAAAGCTGTAATTATTCGGACGTAATTTTTATTTCTATTTAGTTATTATGATGGTTAAATTTATGGTTTGCATTTTAATTTCTATGATTTTGTTTATTATATGGAAATAACAGTAATGAACTGAGATGGTGAAACTTGTAAACAATCCTCGCAAAATCGAAGCCAGAATCAAGATTCAAGATTTATGCTGAAAATAGCAAATAGCTGTACAACATAATAGGATACATGTATTAAAGTTAAATAAATCAGTAGTTTAATCTTTGCGTCTATGTGTTTCAAAGGAGGAGCAAAAGCGATTCCAATTGTGACACGGAGAGAAGAAATTTCTGCCGGGTAATATTTTCTTCCAGGTATATAGTGTCAGAAGTAATCCTTAAGGGATTTCAGTAAACTGAGGCCAACATAATATTATTCAATATAAAATATCGTAAGATTTGTTTGAAGATCATTTGGTTTGATGAGGAAGCAATGTCTGGCGGAAAGCTCTTCCAAAAACCATAAAACAACTGCATAATAGACGCGACGACAGTTTAATCGGGAATATGAGATTTGTAGGTATCAGGTTGAGTTTGTGTATCAAGAGTCTTGAACCAGTATTAAAGAGGTGTCTGAGTGGGTTAGACCCCGTCTGGATTATTCGGTATGTTAGGTTTAGGTCAGCTCGAATGCATCTGCGCTCGGTGGTGCACAATCCAAGTCTAGTCGGTAGCTGCTCAGTTGGTAGATTATGCAATCCAGTAACCATTTGAGTTGCATTCTGACAAAACTTTTCTAATAGCGGGATACATTTTCCGCCCATGTAGTCCAAGCTTGTACTATATATTCCACAAATGAATGTATGTATATGTGTGTTTAGCAACTCGGACAGTCGATAAATGAGATCATGTCTCGTGTTGTTTGTTAATTTGTTAACAAAACAGAATTTTAAATTCGTGAATTTTGAACACTCATGGCTTTTCTGGGACATTTTTGTAGTTACTTTTATTGTTTGTCGTCATTTATGTTTTAACTAATACCATGCTATTAAATTGATGTTACACTGCTTAGTGTCTGTATAAAACCATATTTTCGGAACAATCAGCATTATAAATTTCGTGCAGTTTTACTCCCCACATGGGTAGTGTAAACCAAGCGCCCCTGCGATACATTTTTCATACTATTCAAAATTTAATAACATTTTTTTCCTAACCAAAAATGACAAATCATACTCAAAATTTGAAATTGCGTTGAATTCTAATATGAATAAACACTGAAACAATGCAAATTATGACGAAAATTTATCGATTTTAATCTGTTGCATTCGAATGCTACGTAGCGTCACAAATGAATTCTAAGGAGAGGTTCCCTCTCACTTTCGCCATACAGTATAATATTCAGCGCTTTTACATTAAATTTTTCTGTGTTTAATATATTGATGTAATTATTTACTCTTCTGAGACAAGTGTTGGCTCCTAAATCATTCTCAGTTATATGAGACGAGATTGCCACGTTGTCAGATGATAATTGTATATCTTTTATTTCGAAGAAAATGCATGATATTAGTTTTTATTTATCAGCTTTGCCGAATAACGAAGCTTTCTGCTGTCTATGAGTAATTGTATAGAGGTCACTAACGAACGTTCTTGTCAAGTTCATAGGTTTGTCAATTTTGAGAGCCTATTTTAGCCTCTTCGGACCCTGCGTTAATGCCTTAACACAGTACATACTTATTCTTTTTTATCACTATTATTTTTTATTTTTATCTTTTCATTCTTCTCCGCACTTCTTTTAAACAACTCTGTATTTTTCAAGGTTGGATTCAAAATCAGAACATGCTCTTATTTTGGTTATGACTATGGCATTTTAGAAACTGAATCAACACTTTATTTGCTACGTAATTGAATTATTAATATGAATTTCACAAATATTCCGAGTCATCAAAATCATGATGTAAGCAGTCAGCAAGCATCACGGAATATTCGATCGAGTAATATCTCTAAATGGACTTTGATTTATCCTAATTACGTTGTAAATAGTATACCACTTTTGATCACGTCTAAAAAGTAACATTTTGATCATTGTATCTGCAAGTGTCTGTTGCTATATGATACAATGTTCTAAAATTTATTACATTTGAATTCAGCTAAAAATTTGGAAATTTACGAAAAATACTTTTATTCATATACTTTCTTTACTTTTCGGTTCGCCGAGTTGGTATTTATGTTACAATGTGAGGATAAAGGAATTTCACATATTCGTGTGATCGCAAATAATTTGAAAAAATGGACAAAATTTTCACAATGATTTTAGTAACGATGTGTATCGTTTACAAGTTTATTTCATTGAACCAACAGCGTATGGCGAGTCAGAACAATATATCACGGCTCATTGTTATTTATCAAGAGCAATCCATGTTGTTGTTGCCTGGGATTCTTTGACGGACGCTGTTCCACAAGGTATATATCGACGTATGCGGTTGAGATATTCATTTCATTCTGTACATCACTGTTGCAGCGCAATATTGAGGCAGTTTTGTCTTGAAAAACGGTTACTTTTATAATTGACTTCTGATAAATAGACAAGGTTTGTTCGGCATTTAGGAGACATCCAATCAGATAACAAATATTTTATGTGCAATTTTCCAAGCTTGATAAATGAAAGCTTACACTAAGAATCCCTAGTTCTTTTTAAGAAATAACCAAGTATACAGATTCAATATCTCGTTCAAAAGGGGTACCTTAACACAGATGTGATAGACTATATTTTGTTCACAGTCTCAAGCTAATGAAAACAATGTTATAATACTGCATTAAACATACATCCAGGCACAACCTGCTGGCAGACAAGGTGATAATCGGTCTGGTAATCAGATTCATCACATCAGATTCTAGTTAAGTGCTACACGCAAATGGTAAACGAAACAGAATAAAATACTTGTCGATTTCAGCTGTGGACTATACAGTACATGCTTGGACAGTATGTATGGAATAAGACATCTCGCTACACGAAAGGATTTATCGCGAGTCAACTGAAATGGTTACTGAATTTCATAATCTACCAACTGAGCATCAACTGGCTAGACTTGGATTGTGCAACCTCGAGCGCAGATGTATCTGAGCTTACATAATCCTAACATACTGAATAATCCATATGGGGTTCCACCCACTCAGATACCTCTTTAGTATTGGCTCAAAACTCTTGATACCTAGTCACAACCTGACCCTTCAAATCCCACATTCCCTATTTAACCGTCGCCACACTTTTACGCAATAAGTGTATGCTTCTTGTGGAATAACTTACCGTCAGAATTTGCTTACTTATCAAACTAAGTGATCTTCAAACTTTCAGCAATCCAAATGATCAGTTATTATTTTCGTGGTTTGTGAAACAGCACTCAATTCCACGTTTACTGACCAGATTATTATTCAGTTCACTGCACGTTATCCTTTTATATCCGATTGCAACTTTTTCGTTCTTTTTTTCTAAAATTTTCCACAATATGCCACAATAAATTGAAGCATAAAACGCACGAATAAAACAACAACCGATTTCGAAAATTGTCATGACAAAAAGCAATCTATTGAAACCGAACACTTTTCCGATTGTCAAATATTAATTTCGAAACACACAGATTATCCC
>JACCGJ010007431.1:0-30400 GCA_013407085.1 Atriophallophorus winterbourni
CAAGCGAGGGCACACTGGAGTTTCCTCACCATTTTTATCGCTTATATCTACCTAGTTCTGGGTAAACTGGCAGCATCTTATCCCACGTTCGGTCTAAATGTGCTGCACTTTACCTGTCTCCAAGCTCGTGGTTTCATTCAAACATACATACCCGCGTTTCAGTACCACCTTTCCCCGAATTTTATGGAATATGAAGTAGGGTCACGCATTCACATTCCTATTGTAGTTTCACTGTTTCATTTGTTATGAACTTCCTGGCACACTATATCACTCTGTACACTTCTGGATGCTGCATGGTTCATTGATTCTGAAACATCACAACGTTGATGCTTCAACGAACGTCTTGTCTACCTTACTGTCAACAATTCGCTGTTGTCTTTGTATTCCGCGTACAACGAACTTCCGCTCGCATTCTGATCATTTTGGTCGAGTCGATCCCTCGCTAGGTAATCTGACATAATTGTATATACGTTATCTTTATATAATACATTTTTGCGAAATTAGATGTACTACGTTCATTCTCCTGAGTTGAACTAATAAAACCATACAATAATGGTTGCTTTCGCTAAGGTATGGTAACTAATAATATTCCCTACTTCGGTGTAGGCAACCGGGTAGTATCATGCCTACTTTCAACGATGGCGATGATGACAACGCTTTGTACCCCCCTTCTCGCTTTGTACATCTCATTGTTTATGTTGAACGGCACCATATCTGTATCAGGTTGTGCAAATATAATAATAATAATAACTGAGAGCTTCGTCCTGATTGTCCAGCCCATGACAACCTTTTGCTTTCTATTCAACTGTATTGCACTTTCCTACTCCCGGATTTATCTTTGTGACTACTCATCAGTACCAAGTCCATAGAAATATTCACAAAATTGATCATTCCGGTCTATCGTGGAAGGACTGCACTCGAGTTTCACTATTATTTGAGCTCACCAGCAGTGTATATCCTCTGCCTCGAGTGGGACTCCAAACCCAGACTGTCATCATTATAATCACATTGCACTGCTGATGAGCTAAAATTTGAGCGAAATTCGAGCCTGGGGTTTCCATTACAAACCGGTGTGATCAAATTTGAAAATAATTTTTAGGAATTGGTACCAATGAGTGGTTACACACATAAAGAACAAATTCTCCACCAAATGCTAATAATCCAGGCTTCACAATGATGCCGGTGAGATTTACATGGCTGATGCTGTCATGTTGACACAACCTCAGTAAATTAGCTGTTAGCACGCGCTTCAAATGTGGTCAAACATCTTAGCATATCTATTTTTATTTTCTTTATATATTTACTCAGCGGCATCATTGGTTATTATTAGATCCAAATTTTGTACATGCGGCTTGTTTTCCAGAAAAATCTTCACTACCACTGGATCATCCCAGAGCATGCTTTGCGATCCACTTGCGGTTGATCCATTTGCAACGGCAGTCAGCCCGGAATCGTTTGAATCAACGCCCGACAACCGAGGAGACTTGTCCATCCTTCGCGATTTGATCTCTTCAAAGAAAGCCTTTTTTACTGGCCAAACCACATCAGCGACTAATAAATCACGCACGATCGTGGCTATCGGTGACAAACAAGGACACCTTGGTTTATTTCGTATGGTCACGAGTAGGTCGCTTATCTTTGACTTGTGTGCCATTGGTCGTCTCATTGGCAGTTAACGCTTGCCCACAGATGTTTTATTGTACAATAGTTATCTCCTTCGCAGCTAACTCCGTGCTAAATTAAATTGCCACCGCTACAGAACTACATCTGGAAACACACTGGAGTCTTACTACCATTTCTATTTCCCCCGTCATATCTGTCTAGGCCTGGGCAATCTGACAGTATCTCAGCCCACGTGCAGCCTCGGACTGTGCGGCACTTTGCCTGGATCAGGCTTTTGCTTTCATACCATACCATACCATTTTAAGTTTTAGTTTAGGTTTAATTTCTTAAATGTGTCTATGCCTGGGCATCCTGAAAGTATCTTAGCTCATCTGCAATCTACAATCACACCGCATTTCGCGTGGATTCAGGCTTGTGAATTTTTGCATACAGCTAACGCTCAGTCACCAAATGCGGTGGCCAATGTGTGTATATGTATAAAAACATAAACATAATCCAGGCAAAGTGCCGCACAGTATTAGTCTGCACGTGGGCTAAGATACTGTCAGATTTCTAATGTCTAGACAGCGTGTTTAATCATGAAGCTCACTACCGGTTGCAAATCAATATAGCACGATGTTAACGGTACAGTACTGCACGATCGCACAGCCGTGCGGTGGCCAATATTGAGCGATTGCTGCTTTGCTGTCAACCAGCTTCATCGACCTTGGCGTTACTGAAGTTTAACCTCGATGTCGCATGTAGGTAAGACTTTTTTATCTGTGGCATCTAGTCTCCGTGATAGTTAGTGCTCCATATCTCTCGGGACCACGTGGCCTGCTTCAATCGAGGATGTGTCAAATGCTATGGGACGCGTTTATAATTTTTTGATTAGGTTATCCATTCGTTTTCATAAGTTTAGCGTTGGTGCTGATCACATTCCCGCTCACTTAATAATTGGATACCCAGGTAGTATCTCAGTCCATGTACAGTCGATTGCGTGGAACTTTGCCTGCCTCCTGGCTCGTGATCTCATGCATGCACCTATACATACCGTATATACATACGTACACACATACATACATACATACATACACACACATAAATACTTAGCGGTAGAATCTGTTACTTATTTTTCTCTGGTTCCTGTAGCCTTTTGACATCCCAAGCCACGTTAAATCTCCCAGCCCGACTCTACTGACGTCAGGTTTGTTTCAAATGGTTTATGCCCTAGCTTCGTTTGTTGTTTCCCAATTTAGATCGACCTCTTTGTAATAGAAATTCATCAGCCATCCGAGCTTGATTGAATGTATTCCTCATTGCTGTTATTTCCAGATTACCCCTATCTACTTTGCATCGGCTTTTCGCATTTGGATCACAAAGTGATGAAACTGGTTTGGCTAACAGAAACGTGTTTTCTAGTCTGCACTCTAGAGGGGCCCGCAGTGAGTTTTCACCAACTTTTCGATCAACTTATCTGCGATTAAATATCTGCTAAATGTAACCACCGGTTATTATATCCCTGCTTGTGTGGCAAACACCGTTTTTATCCGTCACTCTGAGGTGCCTACGCCTAGAATCAAACGTACATTCAAGCAAGTGTTGTGAACTAATAGAGCATGACAGCTTTCTTGCGGTTTACACTGTCACGCATCGCCACAACAGCTATACTCAGTGGTGCTTTCCACGAACTAGCCGATCAAGCTTCATAGCTTATTACTCTTTGGGGTACGATCTACCTGTCAGTATCAGATCTCTCATGCAATCTTGAATTTGAGAATACAAACTGCTTCTGAACTGCATCAGCCTCCACTCAAAACAAAATATCACGTACATTATGGGGGGTAGATGATAAACCTACTGCTAAATTCCTTGTCTTTTAACGTTCCTCGCCGATCACAGCAACTCGTTCGCTTTCAAATCCATATTGGAAAGTGACCGATTAAACGAGTCATTGTTTTTTTCAAAAAAACGTAGGCTTTATTTTCAATAATAATAATAATAACTAACATGTACTCCTGGATCACCATGGTCGTTCGAATGAATATTTTTACACCTGTTCTTAGTTCACTGCTCGTTCTAATGTCTACCAGTGTTAATCATTCCGGTTAAAATATCAAATGGTTTCTAATTCGTAATCACGATAAAACGCTTCTGCTAAATTGATATTATATTTCACATCATGTATACCTGATGAAGGCGACCGTTAGATGTAGGCTTGTTGTATTTTTCATTTGTTCTATTATAACGCTCCTCGGTAATCAGAATTCTGGAGACAAATTTTTAAAGGATATGGTGTTTAATGTCGCGATACAATGAGATGGACAAGTCTATTAAAATTGTTGGCTTACGCGTAACCAAATAATCGATCGCTTTTTGATGGCATGTAAAGCCACCGGCGTGATATTCACCGCGGTAGGTTTCTGTACAGCAGCCATTGTGGCCATTGGGATATAACGGGCGTCAGCTTACTGATATCTTCTCTAATATTGCTGATATTTTTGTTAGATATGGAATTAAAAATGGATTGGCAGAGCAGCTGTCATTTTGCCTTGATTGAACTGGGGCAACCGCAAATTGACTGTAAAGACAAAGATCGTGGTATACAGTGCGTGTGTACTAAGTGCTTTACTGTACGGCAATAAAACTTCCACGCAAGACACGAACGAAGCATCCGTCGTATCTTGAACATACCGTGGATGGACAAAGTGACTAATGCTGAAGTGCTTTCAAAAGCTGGTCATGTTCACCCTACTACAACAACCCCGCCTGCGGTGGCTTGGCCAGGTCTACAGAATGGAGAATGGTTGGCCAGGTCTACAGAATGGAGAATGGTCGTATTCTGAAAGGTCTACTCTATGGTGAGTTGAAATCAGAAAGTCGACCATTGGGCAGATCGCACTTACAGTACAAAGACATTTGAAAAAAGGGATATGAAAGCTCTTGGCATCGACCCAGCGATTTAGGATTAATTTGTTCTTGACCGCTTACTTCTGACGCATTGTGTAACGCGTCGTAGGCAAGCTGTAGAGGAGTAGATGCAGCTCTTGGCTGCTGAACGCAGATCGCGCCGCCGGCATACAACTGATGCCGATCGAACAAGTACTGTCTATCCCTACGAGCGTTGCGGGAGAGTGCTCCTTCGGAATCGGACAGTTTAGTCATTCGAGAGGCTGAGCAGCATGAAAATATCTTGCGATTGTGATGTACATGCATGGTCAACATCGACCGAAGGACGCCAACAGGGTTAAAATCACCTTGGTGAAAGATGCATCCACTGCATGGATGTACAAACGTGCAGTATTCTATACTCCGTAGGTACACTGTAATCAATTGGTTACTACCGATAATGAGTTGCATATTAAAATACCTTGGAGTGCAGTCTATATCTCTTGCATACTATATGACAGTAATCCTGAGACAACGTCATTACTTACTGCTTCGATCCTCTCCTATTCAGCCCCGCACTTTGGGTAACATCTTGCGTGTCCGATGGTTACGCGGCTTGTGTGTTGTTTACTAAATAATAAACTGACGTATGCTTTTGTATGTAGCATTATAAAAGAAGAAAACTTATCTTTGTGCTGACCGCATCGGAGCCATTTGTTAACCTGAGCTTATTTTGCATTGTTTGGTAATACCTCTCAACTCCTCAATTTCGACATTGAGAACCACTGCCTTTCAAATGCATTCTCTAACCGAATTGTAGATTATGTTAACCACTGGTCAACTGGATTCTCCAAAGTTCATTCTGCAACTCCCGCGTGAATCTTTTATGCCATGGGCGACTGCCGCTTGCTCATTACGTGTCCATGCGTCTTCTTCGACTGCTTCTGAGTGCGATACGATCGTCGTCGGTAATCGTGATGGCGTGCTCTACACCTTCACGCTTAAAGTGAGTCCTTCGGACGTGCAATCGCACAGCACTTTTGTGTTGTATGGGTAACACCGTGCTAAATTGATTTGCCGCTGGTAATGAGCTACATTTAAATACACGCTGGTGTCCCACTGCCATTGCTATTTTCCTTAGCAACCTGACAGTATCTTAGCACACGCGCAGTGTCTGACTGTGCGGCACTTTTCCTAGATCAGGCTTTTGTTTTCATATATACATATATTCCTTATTTCTTTGGAGTTAGCCTTATTTGCTCAATGATGTTGTATGGACGCACAAGTATACTACACTTAGCTTGTTCTAAGACGCTGCTACCGCTGGACAACGATTTATCTTTTCATTGTTTAACAAACCTAAGACTGTATGGGAACAGGTAGTAATAATTAATTAACTGTTTGTGTTAAAACGACCCACATACTTTAGACAACTAAGCAATTAGCGCCAAATCGGCTGAACCATGAACCAAAGTGGATTTACGTCGACTCAAATTTGTTCTTGAAAGCCGTGTTCCGATATATTGTCACTAGTTCTTAGCTGTTGGTTGTTTCACCAGGGATGTGTCCCATGCCTCCAATCTTGAGCATGAAACCCGCAATGAAGTGTAAGTGTGGAGATGCGAAGAACAAAAAATATTGGTCTTTGCTCTGCGTCTGAGCGCCGGGGTTTGCTGTACAAAGCCGATTTATCAGTGCCTTTGAAGTCTAACATTGTTTAGAATTTTACAATTATTTCAAACCTCATTGAACCTAAGCTTAATGTCTTCTCCTGATGAAGGCCAACAGTCCCAAAACGGTTGTGGAGTTCAAGTGCAGGGTGTGAGCAACCTAGAAAACTGAGCGTGAATTGTTTGAACAAACGTGCTTGAAATGTATCTTGAGTTGTGAAAAGTTGGTTTTTATGACTGCTCACTTTTTGCAGTTACTGTGCATCTGCCCTGCACAGGAAACGCCTCAAAATCAGATTTTGAAAAAAATAAGTTGAAATTATTAGCCTTTTGTTGCTCCTTTGGCGGCATCCTGATTGTCTACAGTGTGTACGTCGAGGGCATTTGTGAGCTAGGCATGGTATCGTTGAGCACGTTTCCTGCCTGTGTGATAGAGTCGTCTGCGTATGCTCTCGGGTTAACTCGAGTTCTAGGTTGCTACGCATTCATCATCGTGATGTAATCTAATACTGGACTGTACTAAAGCGCCCGTTGCATTTTCGGTAGCTACTTTCGTGTCCTTCTTTGTTTATTTAAGGATATTGCAGTTTGCTTGTAGCATTCGGACTGGACGCATACATGTTCCTTCGTGTATGATTGCAATATACTAATTGGCTAAAAACTGTCTACTTGCTTCTTGCGTTGCATTAACTTTAAAACTCTAAAGGATTGGTCGAGCAGTCATGCGCAGGAATTGACACCATCATGGAAGGTACGGTGTTGTCACGAACGTGGGGTGTGTACCTCGGTATGTGCTGTTCCCCGTTCCACCCAGCCGGCCGTTTTGTCGTGTGGCAAAACCCAGGGAGATATTCGTTTGTGGTTCGTGGATCCGATCGACGGTCGACTGACCTTGAACGCTGTTATCCCCGGCTTGGATGCTTTAACTTGGGTCGAGAAGCTTTTCGTCGACGTTGAGGGTAGTTTGTTTGCTCTCGGATTTCAGTCGGTGAGTGACATCTTATCAGCGGCTATTTCTTCATTCGGGTTCCGTTTTTGCTTACTCGTGCATACCACTTGCTTCAGGAAAACTTCAAGGTCTGTCGGCTCGATCGAAAGAATTCAGGCCACCATCAATCTGAGCGCGCGATCTGCTTTGAAGGTCGAGCTGTGCTGCAAATACCTTGTGGGGGTGGCAATCGCTATTGGGATTTTTGGATGTCTAATTCTCCTCAAAAGATACCTTCCGCGCTAGCTGTCATAAGTCGCGGACACGTGCGAATAACCGAAACCGTGCTATCAGCTGACGATGCAAATTTATCCTTGAAGGTAATCGGCGTTCGTGTTATAGTCGTTCTGCCTCTTCTCTATCAAACATTTGGAGTGTTTGTTTACGTCTGACTTCTGCTTTTTTGAAATGTACGGTCTTGTATGATATTATTCCATCAGCTTTTCCGAGCGGTCAATCGTAAGTTGATCGATCATTCGAAGCGGGTCGCTACTGTTTTCACCGCACTCTGTCCACTGGATAATGAAATATCACTATCGGTTATGAGTCCTTGCTCTATGAGTTTCTAGTGCCGTGTAATCTTGAACTGATGCGTATTGCAGTTGCTGTTCGAATACTCTATCATTCAAATACTGCTGCTCCTTGCCACAATCACGCCGCTTTCTATCTCACAATTCAACGCAATATTTGATTGGATATTTTAACCTCGCTGTCGTTGTGTAACGCCTGTTTGCTTTTGTCTCGAAACTATTGTCGGATTGATACATGTATTTTTCGGACGAAGCGACAGCTGTCATGTTTTTACACCAAGCAACTGATGGGCTGGTTCGGTCCTGTGTTTATTGAAATTGTTGAGTGAAAATGGCGACCGAAATTTCAAAACATTACATTGCGTCACACTTATTGTCTGCCCTCGTCCGTTCGTGGCAGTGAAATACTTTGCACCGGTTGCCAATGGGATATTACTTTTGGCGCTGTTCAGTTTATTACGTGCACCCGGCATTCACCTGCATGTGCAGCTGCAACCGTACTAAATTGATCTGCCTCCGGTAGTGAGCTTCGTGCTGAAACCCGCTGGAGTGTCACTTCCCTTTTCTTATATTCGTCTAGCCCTGGGCAACGTGGCAGCATCTTAGCCTACTTGTAGTCTCTGAATGTGCGGCAGTTTGTCTGGATTTTGGCTTGTGATATAATGCATACATACATCTCATACATACACCGCACGACCGGTTTTACGCGGTGTGTACAAATCCGGTAGGGACCGTACGATGAGGATCTGCATGCCTTAATCTAACAGTAGAGAAATGGTAAACATGGCCTGAGGTTGTAAGCCACTGTTGGAAAAAGCGTACACGACGAACCTGTGCTTGTGTGGAGTCGCTTGATTTCAAATTTGTGAATTCATAAAGGCATGCGAACTGCATTATAATTTCGACACATCTAACATTGATTAAGTAGCATGATTTGTGTTTTCGTCACGCGGGGTGAAAATGTTTAGATTCTACTTTACATAATTGCTTTTGAGGTGCATTTCATGACGTATCATCGTTTATATTCAAATCAAAACGAAAAATTCTAGTAACTTCAACAACTGCTGTCATTTAGAAAATAATAGCCACATTTATTTCCGAAGTGACAGCTTCTGTGTGCTGCCGGAAGTCAGTTGGCGTAGGTACATCATGGTAGTTTTTCTTGAATAGTAAACCGAAGTTTTCACTAACGTTATGCTCATCTCGCCATGAAATTTATGGTTCTATGCATTTGGTCCAGAAAGGCTTCTGTTTAAAATCTCCGTAATCTTCGTTTTGTGGTCGATTTCTATCCTCACTGCTTGTTTATAATAGAGCTCATCCGTGTGGTACCTATGAAATCTAGATATATGGCATAGATAACAGCACACTGAATGAATTTCAACTGCAATGAACTACAGTCTGAGTAACATAATGGCTTTCCTTGTTTCCTCTAGATCTGGCTAGCTAGGCAATATCTCAATCTACATGCAGTCTATTAGGTTATGTTTTGCCTTCCCCGTAATTCCATGACTTTCACTCTCGTGGCTCATAGACAAGAACGGCGACATATTAACACTCGTTGAGTCAGTAGCAAGTGCTCAGAGACAGCTGATTTCTGATCGTAATCGTATCACGCATGCCCCTCTAGTGTTACTTATTGACCGCACATGCACAGTAGTTTTCTAACCACCATCCACTCCGAGTACAATGATTGATGGTGGCCATTACCTAGTTTGGTATAAACATCGATTACACTGCAATGTTCGTAGGCCGATTCGCCATATATCATATCATGCTCCCGGTTAATATAAACAAACTATTTTTAAATGTCATGCACCCGAATGCTTTTACAGCCTGCGCTTCATGGTCGGGACATCAATTGTTGCATTTTGTTCAGCTTTCCGAGTGAATCCCCCGGGGCAAACAAGCGTGGTTAGTAACTCTTTTTATGCGACAACTTTGCTTGTTTAATTTTCTTTTTGTATTTACTATCCAACAGCTGTGGTAAATGGAAATAGAGCGGTAACGATTCACAATGCTCAACCTACATTCAGCCGCGGAGACTGTATTGCAGCTGATAATGTTTTGTCATTTTCATACGTTCGGTCTCAGTTTCTAAACATGATTACATTTGTCTGTGTACCCATTACTTTACTCATTATTCACCTTGTGTATTAATCGATACGACGAAAGTTGGGCGTTCCACACCTCACGTATTAATACGGCTGTGAAATCGTGCAGCACTTCTGTGCTATGCAGCTAACACCGGGTTAAATTGATGTGCCATCGGTAGTGAGCTGCATGCGAATACACGTGGGAGTCTCACTGCTATTTCTGTGATCATATCTGTCTAGGCCTGGGCAACCCGACGGTATCTTGGCCCACGTGCAGTTAATGACTGTGTGGTACTTTGCCTGGATCAGGGTTGTGATTTCATGCATACATGGCAGGGACAAGACGTAGTCGCGATGATGGTGAGTTTCGATGATACGTTTAAACAATTATCGACTGGTGTTAGAACACGATTTATTTCAGCAAAATGTTTGCACCAACGAATCATGATTTTGTGCATTATATGCAGAATCTGGAAAAGGTTTTCAAGGATCAAAAAATCGCGACCACGAGATCGCACAGTTTGATCATATCCCTCCCCGGCCTGCAGATGGTATAGCAATCAGCGGAGTTTTTGATGCATCCCCCTGGAATCATCAAATATCCCACCCGACTCTTGGTGAAATCGTGGCGAAAATAATCAACCACCATGCAAGAATGTTTGACAATCTTTTGGGCAGTCCATTACAGTCCAATTTCGGCATAATGTCATACCATACGTCTTCACCATGGCTGATCTTGTAGAAAGACCACAGAGAATAGTCGGGGCTCTTTACTAGTTCACTTCACGTACTGTACGCACGTACCTCACTATGGGTGTCCTAGATATAACTTATTCGACAGTATTGCGGTGGATTAGAATCTGGTGTAAACTGCGAGTTCCAACCCCATCTTTGGTAACCTGAACGATCTTTTTGTAAATCCGGAACCGTTATTTTTGGCTCCTAATGACGGATATTTCTATAAACATTAATGAAACGGCGGTCATTTTGGTTGCCGCTGCAATCCGAGCTGAACAACGTTTTCGAGAGAGAGTTGCAAACGCCTCCGTCTGGCACCTTCGAGATAATTCACGTCGCCATTCAGCGTTTAAAAATGAGTGGCATGACCCATCTATTTCGACCAAAATCCTTGATTGCTCTTTGGAGAATCCCCAACTTTAGTAAACTCATTGACAGACTACACTGCGAAAATATGTGAGCCTAGTTACACAAGCAATCGAAAGATGTGCTATTTCCCGTTCGCAAGGTAAACTGTTGTTAAGTCACATGAGTTTTATCACCGTCCACTCAATCTAACAATGACACTTCGCAAAAGCGCTAGAATCACAGCTTTTCGTTGCACTCTGCCTTAAATGTCGCTGATTTACATCTATAACCTTCTTGCCTGCACTTTTATACAAGGTTGACAAAAAAACATTTTAGTAGCGTGCAAAGTCACCACGAAATTTTTCGCTTCTTGTCTTCCTTTAATCTTGATTAATCCCGTTTTTAAAGCCTACCTTATGATTAACAAACCGTGGTGACGTGTAAGCTTGCCAATAGCACACTTCGCTTCGTCTTATCGAAATCACTTCAGAGTTCAAGGTTTTTCTTATCTCTCAGGTAGATCAGTAAACCTCAAATTCTCTATGTTAGGCGCAAAAAATAGGTCGTTCGTTTTCGCCGCAGTCTTCTCGGATCAGTGATACGCTGTTATTCGATTTGTCTATTCGCGGTTTCCATCTTTTCTCGGTAATTTTCTTGAACATTTTACCGACAAATACGTGCATCATTCACTCGGGACAGAGCAATTTATGGTCTATCTTTACATTTCACTGTCCGAAATGCCATCGTGCGTCTTTTTCCAACGCACCATAAGTGACGTTTGTCGTACACTTTTTTGGTGAACTGTCTACCATCAGCTGCTTTCTGTTTCATTGAAAGTCAAATAAATACTCTGAAAGGCCTTCTGCTGACCACGTGAGTTTATACCTCTTTAGCAGCAGTGATTCTTACACGCTAGCGTCATCAACATCGAAATAGCGAGTAGCGTGGGTTGAGATACCTTGCACAATTTTATCCTTCCCAAGCATCGCATTCGTGCACCACAGACTGCGCACGATCCCTAAGATCGTTCATATGGCCGGACCTTCCCAAGTTTATCAACCTTTTATTTTGCCACCTTTCTCCAGACGTTCCGACTGACCGCACTCTATACTGCTTCGCGGGTTCGGATGACAGATTCTTGTCTAGTTGGTCTATTGACGTGGTGAACCATTCAAATGCAGGTGAGTCACGTGTTCCCACACTTGCTAC
This sequence comes from Atriophallophorus winterbourni, assembly GCA_013407085.1. Taxonomy (NCBI): domain Eukaryota; kingdom Metazoa; phylum Platyhelminthes; class Trematoda; order Plagiorchiida; family Microphallidae; genus Atriophallophorus; species Atriophallophorus winterbourni. The sequence continues at coordinate 12,071 of JACCGJ010007431.1, forward strand.
AATTTCGTGTTCTCTTCTGCAACCGTACAAATGTTCTTTTGAAGCATTTTACATTGCATATCGAACTTTTCTCCCCATAGCGGTTTTTATGTTTGTCTGTATTTTGGAGGATGTGTCAAAGCTGGTTAGCTCAACTATAGTTCATACCACGTCTGCCTGTGGTTAAAATATCACCTCGTCCTCCGTGCTATCCGAATATTCGGACGTCTGGTTGTATCGTATTTTGAATCCACCCAACCACTACCACAGGGGTTGCATGTTTTTGTGTCTAAATTGTTGGTTTTTTGTTATCATTAATCTTCATAAACATGCTTGCAACTGGTTACTGTCAAATTTTTCGAACAACAGTGGGCTGAACATATTCGGTATAACTTCAAAGAATTTTTAATTGGAAAACAGAGGGTTTCATTTTTCATGCCCACTTGCTTCGTTCTATTTTCGTTTCATCTTTCCGCTGAAGGGGCGACCTTATGGACAAATGTGATTGAACAAGTTGTTGATGCCAACCTTATCCAACATTGGTTTACAAGCTCAAATTGTTTACCATTCCTCCACTGTTTCAAGCCTCGCAGATCCTGATCGTATTGTCCCTACCTGAAGTGTACAAACAGCATGGAGTTTGCTGTGTGGTGTGTTTGATGGAAACGCTAGGAAATATGGATTTACTGAAAAATTATCAACCAGCAAAGATAAATGAGGATATGGATACTGTCACATATTAACGAAATTACTGAGATTGAGCCTGGCTTTGGGTCAGTTCAAGCAAAGTACTTATAACACTCGACCAAAATTACAGTCATCTTGTTGCTGGCTAAATATTCTGAGGTGATCTGTATGAAAGTACAAGCCTGATCCAGGCAAAGTGCCGCACAGTCGGAGACTGTGATCTAGTGCTAGTCATTGCCATTTGGTCCTCACGAAAGTGTCTCGTAACTTCATTGAAATTTCAAAGAAATCAGCCCGCAAAACTTCATTCCTACCATCTTGATGTTTTTTGTCATATGCTCAATCGATATGATCCGATTTGGCTTCAGATTTTGAGCGTTTGCATTCCCTGTCCACTAGCCGTTGGTTTTGATGGTGCATGTCTCATTAGCGCTTTATCTATTTGGCTTGCATTTCAGACACCTCCATAAGGGAAGGCTTGATCGAACACCATCGCGGTCATATATCTAGCATCCGTTGCATGACCACACCCACTCATCTGGATGAATCTGCTCCAAGTGCCCAACGCAAATGTGCATTCCTCGTAACTGGTGGATGCGGTAGTCAAATCGGTCTCTGGTCACTCTCCTGGAGTCTCGCAAATAACCTTTGGCGTCCTGGCTGGTTGGGATCGGTGCGGTTAAGACATGCAGCGCAGCCTCGATCCTATTCGGACTACCGATTGAGGACAGATTTACATGTGATGGCGGTCGTTAGTTCTTATATCCCCGGTGATAATACGAAGCTGTTGATCGTGGCTGCTTGCTCGGATGGGTCCATTCGGTATGTGTGTTGGCGTATATTTTCGAGTGACCCATTTCGCTTTTCATCCAGCTGAGGCTAATCCTGCATAATGAACAAAAAAATGATCATGGCTTCACTGCTATTGGTTTCACCGCCGTTCGTATAACAATCGGTGTAATTTAATCCGGAATTCTCGTCTTCAATGTTTCACACAAGAAATTCATTGCTTAACGTGTTGATGAATATTTGAAGTGTGTTATTGCTGTCCTGTTGTCTTAGCGAGAACGCTGTGTTTACCTTGAATACGATTCGATCGATCCCCCGCAAGGCAATATATCACGTCCTGTCAATGTTCTGTTTTCTTTTCTAATCAGGTGTTTTTCTTATGGGCAGTTCATTTATAGGACAAACCCCTATTCCTTAATTCGTGTGTCTCGCCTTCACCACTTTGATTGTGTGTGCGTGATAGGAAATAAATCCCAATAAAGCTACTAAAATTCGGATTGTTGTCTTCAAGCTTAATCGGTTGTGTCCGCCTTGTCAATTGGAGTGACTAACAATGCTCGCTGCGATGCATAGCATTTGAAACCGATTTGCTATTGTCTTGAGCCTTTATTGGCGGGTTCTTATTCATCATTCAACTGTATCTACTGGGTGAATTGCAGTTATATCAAATGCCGAGCTTCAAGATATTCTCTTATCTGGTGATTCATCTTCTAATGCCGTGCCTCTCCTTACGAAAAGTTGGTATTCATGACGAATTTACCTTCAGTTGATGCTTTTTGTTCATTTGTTGCATTCGTTCACGAAATCGCTTGGGCAGTCACCCTGCGTGGTTGATGATCCCTAAGCATGAGTGACAACCGTTCCCTTATACATGAACGTATCTCCTCTAGTCGATCAGAGCCGATGAGTCATGGGATCTGTTGTGATTGGAAAGAAAGCACACCATAGATTTGGCATATCTTCCCGATTTGATAGCTTGATGTGCTTGTTTAAGACTGCTTCTTCCTGTCAAAGTACATTTTTACCCTGTCTAAATGTTTTGATTGTACAACGGTTAACAGTATTTTCCACTCAAAAATTTATCAGGAATTCTGAATGTTGAGTTGATGTATCAAATCTTAGCTGGCCTCAAAGCCCCTTCCTCTTAATATATTCCACGGGTATTGTTGCTTTCGGAAACTTTGTGATGACATCATTGTATTTTCAATTTGCAAACCGTTACAATCCAGTGTGCTTTTAGGCCCTTCACTCTTTTTTAATGAAACTTTTCCTTCTCTTTTCAATTGGTTTAAGATTGCTCTACGTGGTCCCACCGACTGCTTCGAATGACCTATTTGCCCATTTCCAGGAATCTGTCACCTCTTGTGGATGGAAGACCATTCGCCCTTCTTATCTGGACTTGAAAATCCTCGAGCTGTCAAATTATTCGTTGAGCATTGTGGCCACAAACACAGTAGGCTCACTGAAGTGTTTTTCTGTGATTGACTGGACCGATCAAGAACAGTGTAAACTGGAACACTGTTGGACTCTGAATACCGAAGCTATGGAGACGAAACCTTCGTTAAATTGTGTTGATGTATTTCGCCGCTATATTGTTGTTGGTTCAGATGACGGACGTATTTACGTTGCCAATATTCCAGTTGACCATCCTCGATGTCCGAAATGGTGTGCCTCGGAACCAGGACACCACAGCGCTGTGATCAAGGTCAGCTGGACCTCAGAAGCGGACGATCAGCTGTTTGTTCTTTCTCTGGCCAGTGATCATCGTCTGGCTACTTGGAGCGTAGATTTTTGTGGTGATCAGGTGGTCTTGCACCCAGTACGTCGTATTTTGCTTTCAGGAATTGGTGATCCTCATGGCTTGGCTTTGGAACGCTCAATTGAATCGGCATATCGTGAAAGCCAATGTGGAAAATGGGTTCTTGTCACTGGAATCGGGGCTATATTGTTGTCTGTTGTATAAGCACGCGCTTCTTATTTTCCTACACTTTTCATGCTAATAAAATATTCGTATCGCGATTTGTTTTTCTTCACCGGCCATTAAGCAACAACCATTGTCATTTCTGTTTTCGTTCTCATATCTGTCCAATCATGGGAAACCTGACAGTTTCTTAACCCACATGCAGTGTGTAACTGTACGGCACTTTGCCCGGATCAGGATTGTGCTTTCATACATACATACATACATACATGCATGCATGCACAAACAGCTAAAATTCCTTACTAGTAACCTTTCCAAAGTCGGTGCATCACGTCTGCCAGGCTTGGGTCTTTGCGGTTAGTCATGCTTTAGAATATGTCCCGAAACCGTGTTCAATAGCAGTCTTGCACTTATCTTCTTGGAGTGCTTGCGGAGTGACGAGAAAGGCAGTGAAAGCCGAAGGAATCTGTCGTGCTCATTACTTTCACGAAACTTGTATGAATGCTTTTCATTTCGAGATGTAGACACCTCAACCTAATTTGTATGTGCTTTCTCTTCTATAGAATCCATAGCTATTTAAGTCCCACCCTTTCCTATCTTTTAGGATTTTTCTATTTCAAGGTTGTGGCAGCTAAGTACTCGCTACATGCTACCGGCATAATGCTACTTCTGATGATGATATACATGCATACATACATACATACAATTAGTTGCTTGTAAAGGCTGTCGGATTCCCCATGTTCACCTTTTTCGGATAGCTTACTTAATTAACCCCATGTTATGACCAAGATCGCTACCACTGTATCTAGTTCTATCGTCAGGCAAACCGTTGTAAATTTCGAAATCAAGGGCTTTATGGTTTACTGACACTTAATTCCCAGTTTGATAAATTCTGAAGAATGCAGAATACGTTCAAATAAATTTATTTAGCAGTTTGAGACATGCAATTGATTTTAAGAACGTCAATCTTTCCGTTGTTGAGTATAGCTGAATTGCTCGAGATGTCCTGGCGCATATCTCAGCATACTTCTTCTGTTTGATATGAACCCCAGCACTTGCTTGAAGAACTGAGGCCGTATGCTGTCGGCAATCCTTTCGCAAACGGTTAAGAAATGTCCACATGGTGGGATGTTGGCAAGAAAAGAGTGACTGTAATGCATGATGCCAGCCTTCTACAGCATTATTCGTTCGGGCAACACCACTATTTGCGTATTCATACTTATTCCATGTTTCAGGTGGAAATAGCTGGTACAAATTTTTCTCTTCTACCTCTAAATCGTCGACCTCGAACAAAGGAATGTTCAAAATAAGATAATTGTTCATTCGTCCTCTCACTTCGAGGCATAAATTCGGTTAAAATCCCAAATGTATCGACTACATCATTCAATGGCACAAAAGCCAACGCTGGTAGGCATCTAATCATGAGGCGTAAATCATCGTCTGTCTCGTAATCTGCTTTCATCCCTAGTTAACATATTTTTCGTTGCATGGCTTGGCATAAGATAACAGTCACTCATGCGAATGGGAAGTCCGTGAGCCAGAGGGGGTTGCATTAATTTCTAACATTTTTTCCTTCATTTTAGCCCACCCATTGTTTGCCAAAAGATTTTCTTTGTTGCACTCGTGATTGTGAAGTACGGAATGACATCATCGTTTGATGTAATTAATCTCGCTCTACAATTGTGTGACAAACTTACTACATCCATATTTAATATTGTCATTATTTGATTGTTTCTCGAACTAAAACTCGTTTCCCATGTAAATTAATGTCCTTCGAACTTTGCTACTTGTATCATATTCAAGAGTCATTGCACACATTTAATCTCTTCTTATCTTAAGTGTCGGGGATTAAGTGTCTCGAGATTAAGTGACCGGACACCGTGCTTTATATGTAAATTCATACTCAATATAGACTGCAGCACATCATCGCCCGGTGTGCACCTTAATATGTGGCGCTTATTTTGTGTATCTCCATGAGCCAATAGGCTATTCTGAGTGGTTTCCTTCCGTGGCCAACAGAGCTACTCCAATCTGGAATGTCGATGAATAGAGGTCAACCAAAATTAGTCACAACCCACTGTCTGGTGGTTAAGGCTCCGGGCGGGGCTCTAAGCTAACTCCCTACATCTGCCTGGGCAACCGGTTGATATCGCACCCACAAACAACTATGATAATACAGGTAAAATGACATTCTCTGGATTTTAAATTAGCAGTGTATAATACACGGACGATATAGCGCATTGGACAACAGGCTGTCGTGACTCATGCACTTTTAAAACCTGGATATTGATGTAGTCTGATTGTCGGAGCCGTGCATAGATAACCCTAGCTTGGCCACACGACTGTTTATTCCTTGTAGCTTACGCCAATCGTGCCAGTGCTGACGACGCCATGATGTCCTGTCAAGCTAGTGCTAGAATCGTTTAGAGTGACAGCTGTTCGAGCGGATCTCATTCGACAGTCGCCTCCTTGCGTTTAGACTACAGAAAAACCGATGTCGCGATAAATCCCGCAAACGTTATCTGATTGTTGTCTATTCACCCGCCAAATGTAACTCCGAACTTGCCAAGGATGAGTTCCATGGAAAATGAAGATAATTACATCAATGAATGACATCGCTATCTTAGCTACTGACGTGAATGCACTTGTATGTCGACGATGTTCGAACGTACAATGGCGAAGGCTGTTTTGGTTGCGCTCAGATCATTTGTTTTATGTTGCCAGTACTTACTTCCGACGTTCGAAACGTTACTGTTTCAACTGGAAATATCTGTCGACAGCCTCGTTCGCGCAAATTAACCATATCGTAATCGCATACTTGTAGGGTGTAGTGTGCCAACTGTCGCTCACACCAAGGCACCTGTGTCAAGTTTGATGATGCGTTAGGTTTTCCTAAGCTATCGATATGCTTTAGCAGTAATTCTAGAAATGTAGATAGGTAGCTGAATGTAGCCAGACTTAATGACTTCCCGGTTCTCAGTGAGTTTCAGGCCAGCTTAAAGCATCTTTCTGAATTTTCCATTGATAATATCGATGAGCGATGGATTTTGGATACAATCCTCCTTTAAAATAGCCGCGTTGAATAGTTGTCGGCTGACTTTCCGTGTAGCTAAACACTGGGTTTCTGTGAATCCAATAAACTGGAATTTGCGGTTGCTATGTGTGATCTCAGAGAACTCTTGTAGCTCATCATAACTAGTTGTAGCTGGCGGTTATGCATCAGTGAAATGATACGCGACGTAGATGGTTGGACATTTTTGATATTTACATGAGCATGGAACGATGGGTACAATTTAAATAACCTACACTCTGATTTTAGGGATACGGAACATTGTAACATATTGACAATTTCTCTCGAGGCTCCAACTCAGTCAGATCTACAATTTACTCCGGAGCCTTAAGCACTACATGACATCAGATCCGGATGCCTTGGTACCATCATTGTTCAAGGATTGTGGTTGGCACTTGTTTGCGAACTTCATACACTGTTCGCCAGGACATGGGATGAGTAAAGCGTTCCGATCTCTCGAAGAAAATCAGTAGTTGCTCCGATTTTCAATAAGAGACAGCGTGAAATAATCGAGGTATCAGTCGCATCATAATTCAAATAATTCATCACTTGTGTGTCAAACGGGAAGAACGTTCTTGAGGAAGTTATTGGGTTCCGTGCGTTCGAGATTGTATAGATAATATATAACACTCTGTCAGTTACTTACCAAATGCCATACGTTTCATGGCCAACTATCGTGGTATACCTTGACGTCCGAGCGGCATAAGATTCTACTTATCTGTCTAGACATGGAGAGTTTGAGGTGTATTTTTCGATCTCGAATACATTATGTCGTTGACCTCGAGTGGGGTCCGACCTTGGGACATTTTTCATCCTCGTTTGGTATCTCCAGCGGGGTTTAAGGTGAGGCTGCTCTATCTCGCCGTTCTATTTTAACGTTGCGCTCGACGATGTCCTAAGGAAAGCTTTAGCTGGTGTGATGAGTGTCGGAGTTGAACTTGTGCCAGTGAGATTGCCACATACCTAGAGCTGGCGGATGGCATCCCACTTCTGTGCGAGGACCCTCATTTAAAGCAACAAGCCCTGGAACCCCTGACATTTGAAGATTTAAGATATGGCATTTGCTTTGCACATAACAAGTGTGAAGCACCTAACCAGTACTGGACCGGGTCTCTTCAAAAGCTAACAGAATGTGGTGTCAACCTAGAACTGGTCGACAGCTGCTTTTACCACGGCAGTTATATCTCTGCTGGTGGTTCTCTGGAGGAGGAGATCTAAATGTGTGTGCACGAAGCAGGTTGTGATAACCTCCATTTATGGCGTCGTCGTGATGTTCCACTCCATACTAAAGGTTGATTGGACAACGGGGTCGTGGATGCCACACTTCTTTGTGGTTGCGAAACCGGGTCTATTTTAGTGGATCGCGTTCAGCGGTTTTTTGTGTTTATCACACGTTGTCTTCGTTGGATTGCTCTCATTCGACGAAAGCATAGCGTTGGTAAAATATATATGTGTAAATGTGAATTTCACATTTAAGTTTAGTAAATTTTGGCCTGCCTGGATTCCAATTATTTTGTGCTTCTATCGAATTGTACACATTTATTTTTTGTTGCTAACATTTACTTTCCTGAAAGATTCCTGACTTCGTACTTCCCCTTCTTATTTTGTTTTAATCTTTCCCGCCATTTTGTTGGTTCGCAATTTACTTGATTGGACTTGCGCCATATTTTCCGCCCATAGACGCTCTTAATTGTTATTGAAATTTATCCCGGATCTTCAGTGTTGAGGTATTTTGTATATTATTGTATATTTGTTTTAGTACCGCATTTTTATAGAACAATTGTTTGCAAATATATTGGTTTTGCATTGATTGGACAATTCTGCGCGTATCTCTAACCGGGTTTGAATCGAATATAGAAAGCAATTACGAGCAATTTGGATATCGTCCCTAAAAGTACTCTATTGTACTTTACAGTACTCAACAATTCTCGGGAATTCGTTGGACGATAATGAATATGGCAACAACAAGAAGTATGTCAAAGAAATCAGAAGAGAAAATCGATGGTTCAATCGCATCCAACATGGAGCAATCTTGTCCTTCGACCCTTGTTATCCCTCCTGCACCCCTACCCACGTGAGTCAGTCAGACACTCATTTTATCAATTTTGGTTCTATTCCCTCTTTCGGTTGTCCCACTATTCATTCCCCACGTTTGTCGTCTCAGGGTTCCAGGCAGGCCCATAGCATTAGAGAGGATGCTCCGAAGGAGCATGATGACTTATGGGAGGAAGAAGAATTGCGTTTAGCAGAGGAAGAGTTGGAGCTTAAAAGGCGACGCCTAGCTCTGAAAAGATCGAAGGGCAATCGTGATCATGATCAGTATATTGATCAAGATGTTTATTCTGTGAAACGTTCCGACGATGGAAGCCCACCACCACAGCCATCAATTGAATCTCTTTTCAGAAGTCTGGCCGTGGGACTTAGTTTGCCCAAAATAGAAATCGAGCCATTTGATGGTTCACCGGCTGACTTTGTCACATTCATGAGGTCGTTCGCCAGCCACATAGAATCTCAGGTTACGGATCCTTATCAAAAACTGTGTTACCTTATCTATTATTGTAAAGGGACACCCAAGGAGTCTATCCGGCACTGCGTTTTGCTTCCTCGTGAGAGTTGTTTTTCTAAAGCTATAGAAATACTCCGTGCACAATATGGAAAGCCACATCAAATTGTCGACTGCGTCACGAAGGATTTATATTCAGGACCGGTTATTCGGTCTGGTGATCAAGCTACGCTAGAATCCTTGTTGCAGCAGATGCGCAGTTGCAACATTAGTCTTTCACAACTAAACCGTGCCGCAGATTTAAACTGTACAACTAATCTGCTGAAAATTGTTCAGCGATTACCAAAGCCACTACAGATAAAGTGGGCTGAAGTGGCAGAGTCTTTAATGGCGCTAAACAAGGAGCCGTCATTTGAAGATTTAATGGCTCTTGTAGAAAGAAGAGTAGCAATAGCTAGTACAGAGTACGGTGCCTTGGCGTTTGAAAACACAAAGTCTTCGCCTCCCCTCAGTTCTGGTCGTAGAATTGCTGCTGTTCAGCATTCTCCACCAACGAAAATCTGTATGCTTTGCCAGTCAACCCACCCTCTGGAGAAATGTTCAATTTTCCGGAGTTATAACGTCCAAAAAAGATGGGATACACTTAAGCGAAATGGACTGTGCTTCCGGTGCCTTAAAGGTAACCATAGAATTGCAGACTGCAAATCGCAACAACTTTGTCGATTAGATGGTTGTAGTAAAGCCCATCACTATCTCCTTCATACGTCTACTAACAATGCTGAAAGTGCGACAGAAGAAATAGCTCAGGTGTGTAACTCCTATAGCTTAGCTTCTAATGGCGTACATCTTGGTTTCGTCCCAGTTAGGCTGGTGGGTCCACGCGGTTCGGTGTCTACTTACGCCTTTCTTGATAACGGATCGGACTGCACCTTACTTGACAGGGATTTGTTAGAGCCATTAGGACTTGAATCGAGGAAAATTAAGCTGAGCATCTCCAGTTTACATGGCTCTAAGACAATGACTTGTGGGCAAACCAATGTAAAGCTATCCTCACTAGACAATAAATTCAATTGTGTGATCGAGCACTTAATTGTTGTGAACAGACTGCCTGTCAGTCGTGTTGATATTCCCAAGATCGATATTAATCGATGGCCTCATCTTGAAGGAGTTTCACTGGAATCCCTCAGGTCGAGTCGCGTGGGCATTCTCATAGGTTGTGATGTTCCGGATGTGCATTGCGGTTCGGAACATAGACTTGGAAAAGAACGAGAACCGTTTGCAATCAAGACGCCATTGGGTTGGGTTTTGAGAGGGCCAACGGGTCAACATGACATGTCACCTCGTCGCGTCAACGCGATCCTACAAGAACATCCGAGCAACGAGACATTGCTGACACAGTTGTATGACTCAGAATTTTCAGATCCTGGAGACTCTGAGGCACCACATCCCTCTCTCGACGATGTCAGAGCACAACACGAAGTGGAGTCATCACTTCGCCTGGTCGATGGTCACTACGAAATAGGGGTGCCATGGAGATGTACGTTACTTGATTTGCCAGACAATTATCATTTGGCGCGAATGAGGCTAAGCAGCTTAGGCCGTAAGCTAATGAAGGATCAATCCCTTCGAGATCGTTATATCGCCACAATGAAGACTCATTTCGAAAAGAGTCATTTAAGTCGTGGTGATTCCAGTATCAAACGGTGGGTTTTACCGCATCATCCAGTTATCAATCCCAAAAGGCCGGAACAGCTGCGAATCGTTTTCGACTGCGCAGCTAAATTTAGAGGAATACCCTTGAACGATATGCTGCTTCAAGGGCCGGATATTGTGAACAGCCTCAAGGGTGTCCTTCACAGGTTCCGCGGATACCAAGTAGCTCTGTGTGCTGATATTAAAGATATGTTTCTGCAAGTTCGCATGCCCGAAAGGGATAAATGGGCTTTCAGCACCCTTTGGTGGAAAGACGATAATCCTGATGAGAATCCTGAGGTCTATGAATGGAACGTGCATCTGTTTGGAGCGAAATCCTCGCCATTCTGCGCTAACTACGCATTTAGGATTTTCGATGAACATATCGATGGGTTCGATCATGGAATAGAAACGGGGTTATTGAAACAATTCTATGTAGATGACTTTCTTGGTTCTAGGAATTCAGTCGAGCAAGCAAACGCCGTCGTTTCAAGCTTGCCTGAACTTCTCGCAAAGGGTGGTTTCCAGCTAGCGAAGTGGTCATGCAACAGAAAGGAAGTGTTGTGTGATGTAAGTCCAGAGTCAACATCCACGTCGATGAATAATTTTCTCTTTGGAGAATCCGTTGAGCGAACTTTGGGTGTTAAGTGGAATTTGAACAGGGATGTTTTCGTGTTTGACATGCGAGAACCTGTTAGTCATCCTACCAGAAGATCACTTCTTGCATACATAGCATCAATTTTTGACCCCTTGGGTTTTGTGGCTCCTGTATTGCTTTTGGGAAAATTAGTTCTACAGGAGGCGTGCCGAAACAAGGTAAGCTGGGATACAAACTTGGATGGAATTATGTTGACTAATTATAACAAGTGGTTAGCCCTGCTTACCATAATTGCAAATCTAGAAGTGCCACGTTGCCTCATACCTAATATCTGCAATTACACGCGATTTGAGTTACACCTGTTTTCCGACGCATCAGAATCCAGTTATGGTGTGGTCGCGTATCTTTGCGTTGAACAGACAGATGGCTCACGTCAATGTCGCTTTCTCTGCGGTAAATCACGCGTGGCCCCCATTAAGTTTATAACTATACCCCGTCTGGAGTTAACAACAGCACTTGTAGCTAGCAAACTATCATCTCAACTTGTTTATGAATTAGACTTGTCATTGAGTCACGTGACTCTGTGGACCGATTCGGGGGGTAGTAGACAAGTAGAAAGTAATCAGGATGTTGATCATTGGTAATGGCGCATAACACAGCATGTACCCCGGAGACAAATTGGATTATGGTTATAGATACTTCGGGTTATTAGAAAATGTTGCCATGACGTATTGTGGACATGTGCACTATTCATACATTGTGAAATTTTGAAAGTTTCATATGAGAAATGCATTATGGCTGGCCCTTGTCGATCGTTACATATCATGCTTTCATAACCGGGACAGTGTGACAGGTTGTCAGAGATTGTTCCAGCCATTAGTCGCCAAAATCTCCTTATCCTATAAAAAAATATCGCAGGCCATGATACATACGCTATGCGTGATGTATTCATTGTATACAGCCACGGAGCACTTGCACATGCATGTTAGCATCCGGCGATAATGGACTAAGGAGCATACACCTACATGCGTGATGCATCCTTTGAGACTCACGATCATCACAAACACGTAAATACGTGTTGGTCCAAGTCCAACTGGATAATGGTTGCGCGGCTTAAGCCAGGACAACCTGACACCTGCCTGCGCCAGTGCGAATGGCCGAACGTGACAAAGGTGCCTCCTATGCTTTGCTCATGCAACTTAAATTACTTTGGCAACATTTGACAATATAGAGGGCTCGTGAATGCAAATTTGAAAAGGTTTCCATAGAACAATGACTTCCGTTGTGGAATATTAAGCAGCTACGGCCCATAGCGCATGTGCTATTGACATGCAAATTGCTTATAGATGGTTTGGGCTTATTGTCTCCGGAAACTAAGCCAGCAACACATAACAATTGCTTATGAGGTACAAGTCTTGTGTGGTTATGCCCATGCCTTGATGATTGACATGCTGTTTCTACTTTCTCGCAGGTAAAAAATTACATCGTGGTCATCTATTTTTGTAAATTTCAACTACTAATGAGTAGTTAACAATTTTGTACATAGTCTCATTGTAGCATTTTTAGAATTGGCAAAATATACGGTAGATAGGAACGTTTGTCTACTTATTCGAAGTATAGCGCACTATGGAGATGTGTTTATTAATATGTTTTGAAGCTGAGTGGCTTCCGGGGGGCAGTGTAAATGTGAATTTCACATTTAAGTTTAGTAAATTTTGGCCTGCCTGGATTCCAATTATTTTGTGCTTCTATCGAATTGTACACATTTATTTTTTGTTGCTAACATTTACTCTCCTGAAAGATTCCTGACTTCGTACTTCCCCTTCTTATTTTGTTTTAATCTTTCCCGCCATTTTGTTGGTTCGCAATTTACTTGATTGGACTTGCGCCATATTTTCCGCCCATAGACGCTCTTAGTTGTTATTGAAATTTATCCCGGATCTTCAGTGTTGAGGTATTTTGTATATTATTGTATATTTGTTTTAGTACCGCATTTTTATAGAACAATTGTTTGCAAATATATTGGTTTTGCATTGATTGGACAATTCTGCGCGTATCTCTAACCGGTTTGGAATCGGTCTAGAAGCAATTTGACGAGAACTTGGATATCGTCCCATAAAAAAGTACTCTATTGTACTTACAGGAGTTAATGGTAGATCCCATGTAGCAGACAACTGAAGACTTTTTATATACTCAGAAATCCTGTGTCATCCAGTGATCGGATAATCATTGACATCATCTGCAAAAAATATAGCAGGGAACAACGTTATGTGGTAGAACTTGTAATTCCACTTTATTTTAATTGTACTACCATTTCCATCAATGTTTGTTTTAATCAAACATTATTCCAGAATATACTTTTTCCGCGCGCGTTCCTCTTCTGCTTGATTTTCGTGGTGCTGCGTTATCGCGTGTTTGCGAATCACGACGGTTAACAGCAAAATTGACTTTCGTCACATTTTTCAGCTTCGCCAATTCTAATTGCTGATCAACGTGATACACCGGAGTTTGGAGCTGGAATATTTGTGTGTGTATATATTTGCATCGGACATTGAATTTTCACTTTTCGTGAGTTCGTTCCTTTGTCCATTTTTACTATAACATTTTCCTGTTATATATTTTGCATTTATCCACTACATAATTGGTGAGCCCGAGCACTACATAATTGGTGAGCCCGTATTCCATTTTTCGCTCAGAACTCCCGTTATTTTCTCAATTTTGCTATAATGTCGTCTGAACCTAACGAATCGCAAATGAACGTTATCAGCTGTAACACACCAGCATTTGACCCTGCAAGCCCGCACGTGTGGTTCATCCAAATAGAGGGTATGTTTCGTTTCAGACGGATCACGAAACAAGAGGTTATGTTTTCTTTCGTACAATCACAATTACCGTCCTACATCGCGAAAGAAGTATTAGACGTTCTTGACCCCATGCCCTCCATTTCGCCTTACGACACACTGAAGGCTGCTGTGCTCAAGCGTACTATGGCCTCTGACGAAGCCAGGCTAAAACAACTGCTGGCTAGTGTAGAACTAGGCGACAGAACCCCTTCACAGCTGTTACGTCACATGCGTTCCCTGGTGGGTAACACAATGTTAGACGATTCCGTTCTACAGCAACTTTGGCCGAACTGCCTGCCACACAGCACCACCGCCATCCTAGCCGTGTCGGTCGATAAGGTCTGCCTCGACACATTGGCCGAACTAGCAGATAAAATTCACGAACGCATCGACGGAACCAGCGTCAATCAAGTATCGGAAGGTGGTAACCTCCCAAAGCTTGAAGCCACCGTGGCAGTGCTAACTAAGGAGCTTGCATCCTTACAGCTCATCATTTGCAACATGAAACGACTCGAAACGTCTAGAGCCAGACCCCGGAGTCCATCTGGAAATAGAAGCCACTCTCGCCCTGGCGATACCAACTGGTTCTGTTATTATCACCGTCGTTTCGGAAACGCCGCGCGCAATTGTCGCCCCGGGTGTAAACATCCTAACTCTGACAGCTACCGTGTTAAAAAACCACGTAGCAAGTCAGTTATGGCGACGACCGTTCATGGCAAACCCACTAGTCGCCACTTATACGTCGACGACGCATCTTCTAAGCTCAATTTTGTCGTAGACACCGGTGCCGAGGTAAGCGTTATACCGCGCAGTTACGAAAAACGCGACTTTCGTCCTTCAGGCATCACATTGTAGGCGGCTAACAATTCGAAGATCTCGACTTACGGTGAACAATGTATAAAACTCGATTTCGGACTTAGACGTGAATTCCCTTTAGTCTCCTTGATAGCCGATGTTCAGAAACCTATCATCGGTATCGACTTTCTGACGAAATACGGTCTCGTAGTCGTTCTCCAGCACCGACGGCTACACGACAATACCACGTCACTAAACGTGTCCGGTAAACTATGTTCAATTACCTCACCTGGTCTTCGAATTTTCGTTCCGAACAATGCCACTTACAGCGATTCTCCGACCCTAACACGCCCAGCACAATACACGGAGCAACTCACCCACGATGTTCATCATCACATCGTCACTAAAGGGCCTCGAAATAATGCTAAAGCTCGCAGGCTACCCCCTAAAAAGCTGAAAGCAGAAAAACGCGAATTTGGCTCCACTCTGAGACAAACTGGCAAAAGGCTATCTGACAATCGCACTACCGGCGAAGCTGAACCAGCACCTTACCGCTCAAGACCGAAGCAGCTACGCAACGGTAATAAAGAGAAAGCTAGCATCGATCGCTTCAAACCCGCTTACGTTGAACGAAAGTCATCACAAAAAGCTACCACTTCGACCCCACCCACACAGCCTATGACGACAAGTGATGTTACATCCAATCGACCCTCACCCCTCCTGTCTACTTCTTCATCCCGTCAAACACGTACCGGCCGCAGAGTGAGGTTCTCCGCAAGACTGGTTGAATACATGCCCTAAACGGTGTATCGAGCGTTCATCCGTCGACTCACGCACTAGGGGGGAGTTCTGTTGCAACTTGTAATTTCACTTTCTTTTTAATTGTACTTCCATTTCCATCAATGTTTGTTTTAATCAAACATTATTCCAGAATATACTTTTTCCGCGCGCGTTCCTCTTCTGCTTGATTTTCGTGGTGCTGCGTTATTGCGTGTTTGCGAATCACGACGGTTAACAGCAAAATTGACTTTCGTCGCATTTTTCAGCTTCGCCAATTCTAATTGCTGATCAACGCGATACATCGGAGTTTGGAGCTGGAATATTTTTGTGTGTGGATATTTTGCATCGGATATTGAATTATTACTTTTCGTGAGTTCATTCCTTGTCTATTTTTTTACTATAACATTTTCCTGTTATATTTTGGCATTTATCCAATACAATGTCTACTAATATGCGGAAGGAAGGAAATAGATGATACAGCAAATGGACGGTTGGCTCAAACAACGCATCTACCAGATCACCGCGGCCAATTGTAGTCAAATTCACCAAGCAGTACGATCGCGATTACTTCCTTTCAGTTCAGTTCATTTACACAGGACAGTAAGTGGCAAACGAGCCAATCGAGCGTCCAGAATTTCTTTCGGTGGAAAGCTGCAAAGAAGAAACTGTGGAGTTTGTACAAATCTATTTTTACTTAACAATTTTTCTGGTTAAAAATCTATTGTACAGTTTTTGATATCTTCAGTTCAATTTGTTCTGACAATATCGGTTCGCTCAGACGATCGATAGTACTATTGATTTTTCGATTTCCCGTTAACGTTATTACTCACATTTCATCGATTCTTTGTTCGATAACTTAGTGAACACAATTCTTCTGCTGAATACGATTTTGTACATAATCAACTTATCACTTAACACAATATACTTCTGTTGTGTGCGTTACTCGCGTTCTCGGTCGTTCTGGGCTTTGGGAATTCCGTCTCGGGAACGTAACATTGCGAGTAGAAATATTGAAGTCATTACAAGAACAAGGAATATTCAAAGGAGGATTGCGGATTATATGTACGTGGATCGAAAGAACTGTTAGTGAGTCAGATAGCTTATTTTGGTATTGCGAGTTTTTGTATACTAACTTGACTGGTCCACTACATATTTTTGGTGAGCCCGACTACCACATATTTTTTTTCGCACATTCTCCCCATATTTTGATATTCTCAGTCTGTAATTCTTTGCAATGACTTCTAATAACTTCAGCGACACAGCCCACTGCTCTGATATTTTCAATTTTACCCTTCCACCTTTCGGTACGCATAATCCTCGTCTATGGTTCGCTCAGGCTGAAGCTATTTTCGAATTTAGACGCATTACTAAACAGGAGAGTATGTACAACTGTGTTGTTGCACACTTACCCACCGAAGCCGCTACAGAGGTCGCCGATATCATTTATGATAAACCAAAATCCGACCCGTATACCACACTGAAAAATGCGTTGATCAACAGAATAGCCGCATCAGATGAGCAAAATTTGCGTACATTGTTAGCAGGAGTAGAGATTGGTGACAAAACCCCTTCTCAGCTGTTACGACATATGATGCACCTTCAAGGGAAACAACCCCTGAATGAGTCTGTTTTACGTGAAACATGGTTTCAAAACTTACCTGTAGATTTAAGAAAATCTCTTTCTGTTCTCGAGAAAGATATACCTCTACAGAAGCTAGCAGAAAACGCAGATCAAGTTCATTCAGTGTACGGAACCAAGTCACCATCTACCCTACAAGAAGTCACATTAAAGCCCGTGGTGGAGACTGAAGTACAAGAGCTTAAGCAACAAGTCGCTGAATTGACCTCACAGATTTCAGCCCTAACAAAGATGTTCAACAATCGACCATCAAGACTTAGTCGCAGCCGAACGCGCACTTCAAACAGAAGTTCATCCCGAGACCGCTACAAACGCGAGCACAGCCTGTCATTATCACCGACGATTCGGCTCTAAGGCTAGAAAGTGCTTGCCATTCTGTAAACTTTACAAACCAGGGAAACTTCAACGCCAGGCAGTAACAGCGACGACTTCACCTGGCAACAACATTAGTCGCCTATTTTATGTCACTGATTGTTCGAATAAATTGCGTTTCCTCATTGATACGGGTGCTGAGATAAGTGTAATCCCGCCCACACCACAGGAACGCAAGAACAAAACCTCATTGACATTACAGGCGGCAAACGGTACGCAGATCACCACGTTCGGCCAACGTTCACTAACTTTAAACCTAGGCCTCAGACGTGACTTCCGTTGGATCTTAACCGTTGCAAAAGTACGGAGGTGCAGATTTCCTTACACACTTAACTTGTCCGTCGATTTGAAGTTCCGTAAACTTATCGACAACATGACAGAATTAAAAACCCTAGGAAAACCATGCCGTTCTGCGATACAGTCTATTCGCGTATTACCACCGAATATTCCAGAACAATATAGCAACTTATTGTCTGAGTTTCCAGAAGTTTTCCGTCCAAACTCACCTAATAATGCGATTGAACACGACGTTAGACACCATATCGAAACACGCGGTCCCCCAGTCTTCACTCGGCCAAGACGGTTAGCACCAGACAAATTGGCCATTGCTAAACGAGAGTTCGAGCACATGATGGAATTGGGCATCATATGTCCATCAAAAT
>JACCGJ010007432.1:0-20720 GCA_013407085.1 Atriophallophorus winterbourni
CACCGTGATCACTGGATCCGGTGAATTTGACATCATCAGCAAACATGTAGCAGGGACATGACAACTGCGATGCCAGATCATCGATGAAGATCAGAAAAGTATTGGGCCTAATACTGAACCTTGTGGGACCCCACTGGTAACTGTTGCGAATTCAGAGGTAGTATCGCCTACACGAACCTGGAAGGATCTATCACGAAGAAAACTGGTTATCCAGTCGTGAAGCTTACCAGATATGCCTTTGGCCGAGAGCTTCATCCCTAGGAACCTGTGACTAACCGAGTCGAACGCCTTACTAAAGTCTAAGTAAAAGACCTCTACCCGTCCGCTTCATAGTTTCTTGAAAACCGATTCTAAAGCATAAAAATTTGAGAGACACGACCTCCCTTTAAGAAAGCCATGTTGAACCGTGCTTACTGATGAATTGTGCACGAGGTGGCTGCACAATCGATCCCTGATAAGTCTCTCCAAACTTTCACATAAAACACTAGTCAAGCTTACCGGTCGGAAATTCTTAACTATGTTTGCGCAACCTCCCTTTGGAATGGGTACGACAATGGCTTTCTTCCAGTCATCTGTTAGGATGCCTTTGCAGAACGATTCGTTATTTAACTCACATAGAGGCCCTGCTAGTACCGTAGATATTTACTTTACAATTTTAGGATGCACATTGTCAGGTCCGGCGGATTTATTTCCATCTAGATTCTTTAGGACACGTGCGAATCATCCGTGTCAAAAACTACTACGCTTCGTGAGCAACCCATTTCCGTATTAAGAATTGGGACTGAGTGAATCGCACCCCTCCCATCCCCGCTATCATTCATGTAAGCTTCGCAATAATCCAGCAAATCTGCTGCCTTGTTGGGGTCAGAATTGGGGTTTCTGGCCATTGTTCCCCCCCGTTTTAAATTTAGGGATACCTATGTGCCTCCCTTGTCTTAACCCTTTGACTGAACATACTATAATACTTCTTAGTGGGTACTTTTTAGATCAGACTTCCGCCAGGTAAGTTTCGGCGGTCATCGCTAAGTTTTCCGTGTAGCTGCTTACTGTGTTGTTCCCTCGAAGCCTTATGCAAGACCGATTTCCTATCTGTTGGTAAGGCTTTGTATCTCCGCCAGTGTCCTTTCTCCGCGCATAATCTGTTTGCCGTCCCAAACCGCAGGAGTCCCCAAGGTGGCTTGGTTATTTCTTTAGCCGTATATGTCGAAAAGGACAGTAAAGTTCTTGAAGACTTAGAATATTGCATTTATTAACCGACCATCTACTTTCGATGTCATTGGTTTCAGAGAACCAGTCACATCGTAAAGCGGAAAGCCGTACAGCATTCTAGTCAACTCGATTTAGATTTCGCCTGTATTTGACTGGTGGCTTATGAAAACCGAGAATTGTCTGTAATATTATGGTGACATGGTCACTTTTCCATAAAGGTGAGTCGTAAGAGAGGTTTTGGACATCTTTAGGACCTTTAGACAAAAGTGAGTCCAGTGTAGATGGTGAATGTTCATCTCTGTACCTAGTTTTCAGTTTCAGTTGCAGTTCAGAGGCACAGATAGTAAGTGGCAAACTAGCCAATCGAGCGTCCAGAATTTCTTTCAGTGGAAAGCTGCAGAGAAGCACCTACCACTGCCAAAGAGTCAATCCTTTTTCTCCGTGTGGAACCTCTGATGGTCGTAGTACTAGGAGAATGTAGTTCAATATATCAATAGTTTATTACGGTATAAAAAGCGGGGAGCTTGTACAAACCGCAGGGTGGATTGTGTGGTGGGGGAGCACCGCGATATAATCGATGCACTGCCAAAAGGTAATATTCTTTTTTCTCCGTTTGCAATCTCTGATGATCGCGGTGCCAAAAGATGTACCGAATAGTATTAGGACAGCAACGCG
Organism: Atriophallophorus winterbourni; assembly: GCA_013407085.1. NCBI lineage: Eukaryota > Metazoa > Platyhelminthes > Trematoda > Plagiorchiida > Microphallidae > Atriophallophorus > Atriophallophorus winterbourni. The sequence goes on from JACCGJ010007432.1 coordinate 1,885, forward strand.
CAATAATCGATGCCGGAAAAAAGAAAAGGCAGTTGCTCCTCACCAGCACGGTGAGAGGTCAGCTGATGGAGAATCAAGAATAAGAAGATGCTCTAAAATTGCTACAATTAATAGCGAGCAAAATGGAGGACAACCTAAGCATGGTGATGATGGGATGTAATCAGAGAATAACTAACCCCAGTCACGGTCTTAACCCTGCTTGAAAATTGAGACGGAACTACAGGATATAAGTTCTTCAGTGAGCTTGTTCCAGAAGTTGACCACCCTAAAGCTGAAAAAGTTTTTCCTAGAATCTAGGCGACATCGTTCCTTAGCTAGCTTGAGTGCGTGTTCGCGAGTGCTTAGCTAAGGACTTAAGGTAAAGATGTCATCTGGATTAACGCCGCTTAAACCCTTTAAAATCTTGAAGGTTTCAATCAAATCACCTCTCAAACGACGATGCTTAAGAAAGAAAAGACCCAGAGCCCCTAGGCGATCAGCATAACTTTTCCCACGCTGACCCTCAATCATGCGTGTTGCTAGTTGCTGGACGCTTTCGAGTCGAATGATATCCTTCTGGTAGTGCGGACACCACGCCTGGACACAATATACCAAATGCGGCCTGACTAACGCCTTGTAAAGTGGCAGGAAAACGTCGGGACTGCTGCTGAAAAGCACCGACTTCAACCGAAATAACACATTGCGTGCACGTTGCGCTGCAACAGCGCATTGTTCCTCCCATTTGAAGTCAGCTCTAACTAGAACACCCAAATCCTTAACCCGCTGTGTCGCGTCAACGCTAATAGGAGTAGCTGACACCTGGACTGTGATCTTGTCGACCAGAGCAGACAAGAGTTGGCTCTTATTGAGGTTTATTGGGAGGTCCTACAGTATGGACCAGTCAATGACCCGCTCGAGGTCGTGCATCAGAGTATCTTCATGCGTTGAACCGATGAACTTCACGTCATCCGCGAAAATAAAGCACGGGCACTCCAGGATATGCGACAAGTCATCGATAAAAACCAGAAAGAGCACTGGACCTAGCACAGACCCCTGAGGTACCCCACAAATCACCTTCTTTTGGATCGACAACGTAGGTCCTACTAGTACAATAAAGGTCCTACCTGTCCGGAATGATTTTATCCAAGCAAGTAAACTACCCCGTATGCCTTCTGCTGCCAGCACAGTTTCTGAAAATCTGTGGTTGACGGAATTGAAAGCCTTGCTAAAATCCAGGTAGAGCGCTTCGACCGGCTTCCCTTCATCCAACATTTTCGTATCAATATTGAGGAAACTCAAGAGGTTAGTCAGACAAGACCTCCATCTCAGGAATCCATGTTGAGCTACACCAAGTAGAGAAAGATGGCAGAGATGCTGGCAGATTTTGTCGCGTATAAGTATTTCCAATACTTTAGAGACGATGCTGGTCTGGCTGACTGGTCTAAAGTTACCAAGAATCGACCTGCAACCACCTTTGTGTATTGGTACTACTATGGCTTCCTTCCACTCATGAGGAACCATTCCTGAGTGCAAACATGAATTGAACAGCTTACATAGTGGTTCTGCAATCACTGGGGCGAGATTTCTCAGCATAATTGAGTGGATGTCATCCGATCCCTCAGCCTTGTTAGCGCAAACATGAATAAGAGCTCCATACACCTCCGCTTAATTAAAGTAAAAATTATCTAGTGCAGGGACACCAGATGGAAAGTCGAGCAACTCAGACGGTGTGTGTAAAGAATTATCCCTTCGCTGAACGCTACTGAAAAACTTTGAGTAGGCTGTCGCCTTAGCTAGGTCAGTATTAGCTACTTGTCCGTCCTCCAGTTTTAAGTCTCCGATGTTTACCCTAGCTTTTCCTTTAGATTGCGCGTAACTGTAAAACCTTTTCGGGTTGGATTTAACGTCCCTGGATAAGGATAACTCAAACTTCTGTTTGAGCACACGCTGCATTTTGACACAAGCGTATCCGGCGGTTCTGTAACGGACCCACAAACCAGAGGTGAGCGATAGCCTATATTGCAGCCATAAGCGATAACGTTTACGAATAGAACGACGAACGCCGAGCGGTAGTGGGTACTTTAAATACATAAAGGCTTCTAGCTGTTACGACAATACTAAGTCAAGAGTGGATGGAGTGCATCCATGACGAAACCTTGTAGGAGCATTCACATGCTGGTGCAACGAATGATTATGGAGCCATTCGAGAAAAGTTCCGGATTGCTAAGTGACTTCACATGTAGAGACAGGCAAATCTATTTCTGGGAGGTTGAAATCTCCCCGTCTAAATGAAGGGTACCATGTCGGCGCAGCAAATCTAAGACCCAGCAATCTGATCATTGGTGAATGAATGCTATGCTGCCTTGTCAAATTGTTTCATGCTAGGTTAGGAATCATACGCTTAACATTTGGCGCCTATAATGCAAGCACGCTTCACAGAATGCGTTTAGTGAGTACACAATATGATGATTTCGCAGATATGTTTGAGTCAACATCCGGTACATTGCACGTTTTAAAATACTTGGAAAATATGTGATCTTTTCTAAACTCACATAATTGCACTAGATTGTACAAATATTCCGTTACTTATTGATCATGCTTAGAATGAGTTTGATATTCAAGAAACAAATTATAGATTGGATTATTATAGCAACCATTGTAAACCGTTAGTTGACCGACGAGACTAGTGTGTCGTAGCACTTTTATCCGTTGGGATTAAACGCAATTTTGATTCAATGACTAAATGTCTTTTTGCGTTCCTAGCCAACTACATCAGTGCTGAATAACTTTGTGGTGGTTCGGATGCCAGGCGCGTTAACCCATGAAAACGTTAGAAAATTGACTTTCGTAGTTTCATTGAGACTAGTGGTCAATGCTTGTTGGCGGATACATCACACTAAATTGAATTCTTCGAATTCGGTTTCAGAATTCGTCTCACCTCATCAGACTTACGTGTTACATAACGATTATTATGATGGTCTTCTAGCTGCGAAACGGCAAATTCTTCCAAATGGTGGACCATGTTTATCCGGGAAAAGTATCCGCAACGGTATTGCATGGATTGCAGCGATATCGCATATCACTTGTAAACTGGAAAATATAATCCAAATGTCGCATTTCTCTTGCAGAATAACGGTCCGTATCTTCATTGATTGGCAACGTTAGTTGTTTGTGGTCATTGTAAAAGCAAAGTTACGACCTAGCGAATGACAAAAGAGGCGGATAGCCTAATTAACCGTCAGCGATTCCAGACTGAACGTACTGAATCTAGTGTGGGCAGGCTGTAAGTGACGAGAGGCAAATGGGTTTTGTTGAGTGACACTTTGAGCTTCTTGTTGAAGAACTGCTCCAACAGTTTCATTTGACGCGTCGGTTATACGTTACAAACGGGCGTCCAATTTCGTCGCTTTGCTGGTAGCAGTTTTGAGTTTCTCAAAGGCTTATTTAGCATCAAACCCCATTGATAATGCCCTTTATTTGCTGCAAATCTTATCAGTAAGTGTTTAAGATAACTTCGTACAAGGTGGTATGAATCGTATGTAATAATTGACAAAACGAATGAATCGACTGAACTATCGAAGTGTGTTCGGGCACGGATAACAGAGAGTTTCTGCTCGGTATGTTTAATGCCGGTGGAATCAATATTTTGTCCAAACTATGGAGTTCATCTCTATGAATGGCAAACGTAGGAATTTGAATTAGTCAACGGTATTGTGACTGCCGTTTTGTTGATGTCTTTCTTCGCGACGGATATTTGATGATTTGCACGTACCAAGTCCATCTGGTGAAAATTCGTTTATATGAATTATGCCAATTTCTTCTCCTTCTTCGGTAACGCGGTTTATCTATGAAGTGATGTCGTGAAATCGTGGATTCCTGTAATAGGTATGGCACGGTAAGGCGATTAAGTGACGGATAATCTCCACTTGGTCTATTAGTATCTGCAATGATTTTTCCATCATTTAAAGAGGGAAAGCTGATGGCGGAGTTGCTGGAAGGATGATTCCTAGCTTCATCATGTGTTCGATTTCACTCCTGACGATTGTCAAGTTGTTGGGAGCTAGTTAACGCTGCCTGGTAAAGACTGTCAGATTGCAGGTGACGATGTGGTGCTCAACCTGTTGCTTGACCATGTTAACAAATGACTGCGGTTTGAATACATCGAGAAATGCTGCTTGAAGTGACCGAATTGGTTGTGTGAAATTAGGAGTTACCACTCGGTTTGTTTGTATTGGTGAATCACAAACATGGCAGATGATAACTATTATCGTAGTATTGTAGATGAGATTGCGATTATTCCTATCTACTGCGAGATTGGAATTAGTTAGAAAATAGGCACACACAAACAAGCAAAACGTTTACGTAGGTCATGGTCTAGAGTGAGGGAACGACGCCTCTAAGTTGCAATCTTTGTTCCGTTGTCTGCCGGGAGTGTCGTTTCGGTTTGTCTATTTAGCTCGGCTTCGAAAGGCGGTACTTCTCTAAGTTTATCACCATTTGACTACCAAGAATCGCATTTTCGTCTTGCCATTAGTGATGTGAAGAATTGTGCTGATGATTTTATCGGCACTAAAATTGGAGGTGATTGTATAGGGCATAGTGCATCGATCAGTGCGTTCGCCGAAACGGAAAAGAATATAATAAAAGTCGGGCATGGTTCTTAGGCAATGAAAACTCTGCTGACAGATTTTTCCGTGAGTTGTTGTTGCTCTAAATCGTAATTCTGTAACGGTTTGAATGTTTGAACTTAAGTGAAACAATTTTCGTTTTTAATAATGAAACAATTTATTTACTTAAAATTTTGCATAGCGGTAAGGGTTGGCTTTTCGTTTCCATGCAAGAGCAGCAAGCCTTTATAGATTGCGGTAGATTTCGACCACTGAACGGTCATTCGAATGCATTCAGGCTACCTCTGATGCCACAATTGCTTCAACACGGACTATTGTGGTGCCCTGTAACTCGAGCATGATGCACAGAATCAGTGACTGTTGCATTGTCAGCTAGTTTCAAAACCGAAAGCAGCTTGCGGAGATTCTGTTCATCAGACTACATTGTACGTTAAATCAAAGTACATTTAACCAACTCAAAAACGTATTTGTGTATGGCCTTTTCCATATTCACAAGTGGAGTCTCAAAATGGCTTCTTATTTGGAAAAACAGAGATCAGAGTTTCCTACAGTAAACTTAGGAAGAGATATATGACCGATTAATGCCGTGTTTATTATGTGTTGTGGGGTAGTGTCCAAATTGATATAAAAATGGAAGAAGAATATAATACACTCAAAAGGACCTGATCCATATTTCAGCCGTGCATTTTTCTCCGATTTACCGCTGCTAGTTAAATCCAGTTCAGTTAGGTTGCACAGGGCGAATAGTGGCTGATTCCTCAATCAAGCGTCCAGATTGCAACTGAATAGCGTCCATCATTTCGGTTAACTATATTTTTACAGACTTTCAAGGTTGTCTGGGTTGTGAAATTGTATCTGCCTACTTGTCAATTGTCAGTAGTTCAAATGCGAAATGCCTTCATCCGACTAGTCGCATTTCGAAAACGGTTATTTGGTTTGCAAAGGTTCCGAAACTCAGAAAGTTTTATGTTAGAGAAAGCAGTAAGCTTAAGAATAACCATATGATGACAGGTATAAGGAGTAAAATTGCAAAATCTCTCAAAAATCAACAGAGACAGTCACATAACGCATGGTTCGTCATATACTCATCCGGTTTAGAAGCGAAAACCACAAAAGATTCCGAGCATGTGATTTATTCAGGTACGCAGTTCCAAGTAAAACAAATTCAATTCAGACAATATCTACACGAATTTCTCCTGCAACAGTGAAACTGCCCTCACTAATTGTTGAAGAGATTCATTTGTGCGTTCCAAAGGCAACGTGAAGATCATTTCAACTATTCAATTATGAATAAAAATCAGGAAATAAAAGGTCACAGAGAATTCAGTCACGTCTTGAAACCTCTTACTTAATTGGAACATACAACATCTCCGAAACAATGATGTCAGTACTTTAATACACTTTTACTAAAGAAGTACTTACGAACATTATATTTGACATGTCGCTTGGCCAGTTTTAATGGGTGGCTATGAGTACTCATACTTGGCTTGAGAGACCATACATATCGCTTGAATGAACAGCACTGAAACCTGCCTTGATTTTGAAGGTTCCAATCAGGTCGCCACGCGGACGCATTCTTTTTAGTGAACAAAGATAAAAACTCAGCAATCGTTCCTTATACTACCTACCTGATTGACTCTCAATTTGTGTGAGCAGCTACGCGCTAAACCCCTGCAAGCTTGGCAATATCTTTTTCCAAATAAAGTGAACATGCTTGGAAGCAATGCTCGATAAGCGGTCCCACGACTGCTTCGTATAATGCTATGGAAACATCCGGGGACCTGCGGGAAAAACTGATCAAATGCGAAACATTTCGCTCCTAGCGCGTTGTGCAGCAGTTATACAATAATCAACCCTTTAAACGTCCGTTGGAACCTCTAGGCCTAAGTAAAGATCTTTTAGCACCCCATTTATCTCAAGTATACCATCTGGTCCAGCAACCTCGAGGTTCTTAACGACTTTAGACAAATGATATCTTTTAATGAAGATAATTGGTAGATCCCATGTAGCAGACCACTTGATGATCTTTTCGATATTCTTACGAAGATCCTGTTAATTCAGTGATTCTATAAACTTGACACAAAAATATAGCAAGGACAATTGATGGACGCTCTCGAGTCATCGGTGAAAATAAGGAAATGTAGCTTTTCGAGTACTGAACCCTGAGGGAACAGTAACAACTCTCCATTACGAAGAACACACACTGCCTATCATGACATGAAAATATCTATTGCTTAAGAAGCTTAATATCCATTTTCTCAGACGACCACCAAGTTTGGTTGCATGCAGTCTGTGGTTTACCGAATCAAAATCAATACAAATTTCCAAGTAAAATCTTCAACCTTTTGACGTCTGTCTAGCATTCCGGTGACTTTATTTAAAAAACACAAGAGGTTTGTTAGGCACGAATTTCGTTTCTTTAGTACCTCACACAAAGGCGATGTTCGTATTTTGGAAATACCTGTTTTCATGCGAATCAGTAGCAGATATTTTCATTCTGTTTGTGTCACTTTTGTTTGGGGATCCTTGCCTGTAATTGGTAAACTCAGGTACTTCAGCTTTATTTCGAACAATACTTGACCATTTTATGATAGCTAACTCTGATGCTGCATCCACCTATTAACAAATAATTTCTCTGTCTTAAATATGTAGATTGGACCAATATATTTTATTTATATGTGGGTGTATATATTTTAAACCTATATTTCTAACATATGGTTTTGTAAAGTAACGTGCTTTTTTCAACCATACTTCGTGAATCAATAATTTTGAACCTAAATACTTTATCTATATTTTTATCATAATTTTATTGCTTAGACATTTGCATTTCAAAATATAGTGGATATGTACCGACTGTGAATGATCAGAGAGTAGGATAGAACTCACATAACATCGGGCTGCATGTATTCTTGTAATATTCGCGTACAATGACAATTGCAGTTCAGTACTCCATCATAATACATATTGCCCGAAGGCTTTCGGAAGGAGCTGAATTCTGGATCAGTTAGAACTCAGAAACTCAGAAACTCAGAAAATTGTATGGTAGAAAAAGCATTAAGCTTAACAATAACCATAGGATGACAAGGTATATGGAACATATGAAAAAATATATAAAAAATATAAAGTATCTCAAAAATCAATAGGGACATTCGCATACCGCATGGTTCGTCATAAACTCATCGAGTTTGGAAGCGAAAACCTCAACAGATTCTGATCGATGATTTCTTCAGACAAATAGTTCCAAGTGAAACAAATTCTTACGGAGAAAAAAATTATGACGTATATCCAATCGAGAATGCGGAATGCTTAAAGCCTTCGAATGTGTTCGTGTTCGAGTAAGGTCATTGGGCTTTAGCAAGTGTTTAAGGGGATGGTTTACAGAATGCAGGATTTTGAAGGTCAACATAAGGTCACTACGTATCCGCCGTTTGGTAAAATCTTGCAGGTTCAGTTTTAACATTCGCTCTGTGAAAGGCAAATTTCTGTACCGGGAGACCAACTTTGTAGCACGATGATAAATCCTGTCGAGTAGTTCGATATCCTTCCTCAGCCATGGTGCCCAGGCTTGGATGGAATATTCCATAACATGACGTATATACGTGTTAATTACCCGGGGTAGGGTTTCGGGCGTAAAAATCCGGAATATTCTTTTGAGAAGACTCAAGATACGGCAAGCTTCATTGTACACCATCCGGCAATGCTGTCCAGGCTTAAGGTTAAACGAAACCCAGATACCCAGATCTTTTTCTGCTGTGGTCCAGACGAGATCTTGCGTGCCAATCTGATACGTGTGGTGCAGAGATTTCCCAAGCTGCAGCATTTTACATTTCGCAGGGTTAAATGGTAACTCATTTAACTGGGACCAACGAAATAAGATGCTTAGATCCCGTTGTAATGCCATACAGCCATTAACAGACCTGACACGTTTCCAAATTTTAATATCATCGGCAAATAGTATCAAGTTGCATCCAATATTCTCTACTATATCGTTCATATACACCAAGAATAGAAGAGGTCGAAGCACCGAACCTTGCGGAACTCCACTCGTGACGTCTATTTTTCTAGATAAGGTGCTGCCAACGCGAACTTGGACGTGTCTATCAGTAAGATAGTCCCTTATCCAATTCAGCAATATTACCGTTATTCCATAGGATTCAAGCTTTTTAATTAGGATGTCATGGTTGACTCTATCGAAAGCTTTGGAAATATCGATGTAGCAAGCATGTACAGCCTCACCTTCGTCTAGTGCCTTGGTCCAATCCTCGAACGTTGTAAGAAGGTTAGATAAACAGCAACGATCTCTTCGAAAACCGTGTTGTGCTGCGGTCAAAATTTTTTGGTTTTCAAAATGTTCTCTTATGCGCGCAGTCACAATGCGTTCCATTAATTTAGAGATCACCGGAAGTAACGTTACCGGGTCTATAGTTTGCTGTGTCTGAACGGCTAACACCTTTATAAATAGGAGTTATCATCCCTGCTTTCCATTGCCGTGGTATTTTTCCTTCATTTAAGCTGAGATTGAATATGCGAGTGAGAGGAGCAGTCAAAGAAACGCGACACCTGCGAAGTATGGCGGGGGTAATTTTGTCTGCGCCTGGGGACTTCTTTTCGTTTAGTTGACAAAGTTCCCGCCAAACCATGTATTCGTTGATAGTCATTTCACTTAGTAATTAGCCGTCGGTATACGACAGAAAACGCAAGTCCTCAAATAACCGACGCAACCACAGTAGAACGAGAAAGGCGCGCGGAAAAAATTACACAAAAGTAACAATTGAATTAAACAAAGTACAAAAGTTAATACACAAGAGCTACAAAACCATGAATCTTAAATCTAAGACCACATAATACCACGCTACTTAAATGACTTATCCAGAGATGGAAGTTGAGTGAGTTGGTCAAATGGATGAGATTTTCGCTTGCTTTTTTCCACTACATTTCACCGCACGTTTCAGTATAATGCTTGCATAACTATTCATTAAGTGTTATCGAATTTTGGGTTTGGATCGTTGTTTTAATATTGTTTATTTTTCGAAAAAAATCACAAAACATTTTCTTGTGTTTGTGTAGAGGATAAATCGAATTATGTGTTTTGCACATCCCCCGCACTCACACTCCACTACCGGTTTCTGGCTGTTTGCCTTCATCAGGTGGAGACAGTAAGATCAGGTTCAGTGAGCCTTGAAACAGTGGATAAATGGTAAACAAGGTTATACTTGAATGCCACTGTTGCGTAGGGTTCGTACAACGAACCACGATGTTCAAACACAGAATCACTTAGTGATTCGTGGTCAAGCACTCAAGGCGCTTATGAATGACCAAAGTAATGTGTTGCTCGCATCCCCCGCACTTACACACCGCTACCGGTTACTGGCTGTTTCCGTCATCAGGTGGAGACAGAAAGATTAGGTTCAGTGAGCCTTGAAACAGTGGAAAAGTGGTAAGCATACTTAGACTTTGAAGCCATTTTTTAGTACGGTCCGTTCAACGAACTATGATGATGATGAATGTGTTCATACAAATGTCTTTGTGAATATTTTAATTTCAATTGTGATGGGCAGAAATTGATATTTCAGTATTTCTCATCGATTTTTTGGAAACTGAAAGTTTTCAATCGCTACTTAACCGAAAATCAATTATTTCAATTTACCATTTGTTGGTAAACGAAGTTAACAATGTTGCCTTTCTGGGTTTCCGACCAACCAATAAAATCATAGTTTGGAATGCGTGGCAGACATCAATTACTAAGTTTTCATGAGTTTAAAAATAATAGCAGACCAGATGTAATCTGTAAATAACATATTTTTTAATATTTGGGGGCGTGAATTACCAGTTATTTACGGTAAAATAGTTTGGAAAATCGACAATCAGGTTATGAATTAGAGTGTGTAGTTTTCACTCTTATCTACAACGTAATCCAATGATTATTGTTGCAATAGTGCTACCACTAAGGTATCGCAGGCAGAATTATTCTCGTGTAAATAGTAAATATTTTTGGAACAAATACATGCGTGTATCCATTATGGACTTTCGAAATGTGAAGTTAAAATACTTTTACACCGAAACGGATAGTATATTTCAGACCACTAGAGACTATTGGATGCATAAATCTTCAACTCAGACAATTTTGTCACAAATTTAGCACTCTCTGCTCTATATTTGATTCGGTGAATGCTTTCTGGCAAAGATCCCATGATTTCTGTGTATTCCGAATTGATCATCTAGTAAATGAGTATAAATGATAATTATCTTGAATCAATAACATTTAAAAACTTAACTATGAACCAAATGAGTTTATTTGTATATGTGCGAAAAACATACGCATAAATTCAAACGGATCGAAACGGGGGTGCAGGCGAAGAATCAGACTGAACATGATGATTTGCTAACTCGGAACGGGTTTAAATATCAACATTCAAATTTAAGCCGATCAATATTACACCCCCTTCCTGATGTGAAATTTCAAACTGGCTGACCGTTGTTCGTCTGAAAAAAGACGTCTAGTTTGCTTGCTTATCATACTAAGTGAATTGTTTGGTGCACAGTTTTGTTCTAGCGTTTGAATTAAAAAATTACGGTTGATTATTCTACAATCGAAATTGAGCTAACTGAAATTATAGAAGGAACTCTTTGTACTGCTCAATTATATGATTAAGGACTTACTTGCGTCATTTGCAGTAATTATAATTAGAAAAATATTCACAGCATCAGTGGAACAGTGGAAAAACATAACGATGATATACTTTTCAGGCAATGTTAATCATAATGACGCAGCCTTCCACCGGATGAACGACCCACACCGTGGATTCAAGAGTCAGCCGAGCAACAAATGAAAATGACCAGTTTTAAGAGTGCTAACATCCCCATCCCATACACACCACTACCTGTTTTTGGCCGTTTGCCGTCATCGAACGAAAACAGTGAAATTATGTTCAGTGTGACTTGAACCAGTTTTAAGATGGTAAACAATGTTATACTTTACCTACGGACGCGAAGTGATGGTAAGCTTTTTAATCTGAACCAGTTGAGAGCACAAATCAAGGCACGAAATGTGTTAATCCGTGACCTGCTGTTTGCCGACGATGCAGCCATTATTGCTCACTCCCAAGAGAACCTCCAGTCGCAAATGGACTGATTTTTGTCGGCATGCAAAGACTTTGGGCTAACAATCAGTATGAGCAAGACCAAAATCCTTGGTCAAGGGACTGTATAGCCTCCCATCATCACTGTTGGAAACTGTCAGCTTGAATCAGTACATCATTTCACATACCTTGGTTTAACCATTGCGGATAACCTCTCGCTAGACACGGAGATTGATAAGCGGATTGGAAGAGCAGCTGTCATTTTGTCCCGATTGAACTCTCGTGTTTGAGGTAACCACAAGCTGACTGTAAAGACAAATATGATGGTACACAGCGCGTGCGTACTAAATGCTTTACTGTACGGCAGTGAAACCTGGACCACTCACGCAGGAAACGAACGAAAGCTGAATGCTTTTCATCTACATAGCATCGGTCGTATCTTCAACATATCGTGGATGGACAGAGTGACTAATGCTGAAGTGATTTCAAAAGCTGGGCTACAGAGCATGTTCATCCTACTACGACAGCGCCACATGCGGTGGCTAGTTCATGTCTACAGAACGAAAAATGGTCGTATTTCTGAAGATCTGCTGTATGGTGAGTTTAGATCAGGAACGCGACCATTCGGGGGACCACACTTGCGGTACAAAGATGTTTGCAAAGGATATATGAAAGCTCTGGGCATTGACCCCGCGAGTTTGGAAGAAATTGCTCTTGACCGCTCACATATGAGGCATTTTGTAAAGCGTCGTCTGCAAGCTGGGGAGGCGCCGATACAGCTCTTAGCATCTGAACGCAGATCACGCCTCCGGCGTGCAACTGATGGAATACAACCGAGTTCTGACTTCCGTTGAAAGCGCTGGAGGAGAGATTGTTCGTCCTGAATTGGACTGTTTCGTCATTCAAAAAGCCGTAGAACATAAAAATTTATGCGATAGCAATGTACATCCATGGTCGACATCGACCGAAGTAGGCCAACAGAATGTTATAGTTATACGGTTCCTACAAACAGCCATGATGTACAAATACAAAATCTCAAATGATTTTCCTGACCTTCAATCTGAATGAAATTTTCAGCTGGAAACAGTTTAGTTGATAAACAGTATCTAAACTGAACCCACATTTAAGCTACGAGAATCGTTTGCTGTTTCAAAATACTAATCACATCCATTAATTAAACACGAAAATATCACCGTCAGCTATTACTCGAAAATCAAATTAGTAGTATGTGAACTGACACCGCGAAGATTATCGATTGGTTTCAATGGGGCATGCATAAGAATCAAGAATTTTCAAAAACAACTGAGACATTCTCCTCTTTACTTATGCCAAGTTTCAGAGTTTGATTAAAAATATAATCAGGTAAAACTGAGCTCATATATGTCCCCATAAACACGTTTGCGAGCAGATTTTATTACATTTCTTTTTCACCGGAATTGCCGTCGTTTCATCTTTTGGGTGCGCCATTGTTTATTATGAAACTCCTAACCGTCAGACGTTGTAAAATCATCTTGTTAAACGATTAAAAAAACTCGATATATTTATGCTTAGTAATTCCACACAGAACCTGGCTTTTATGTCTTAAGTAGCGCATCTTCAAGCGATAATTATCCTAAAGAATATTTTTCCCCTCACACCGAGAGATTACATGAATTTTTTCGAACTACAAATCTGTCTATCCTCATAACGCCTCAATTTTTATATTCTTTGATCGATATCCTATGGTGGTGTACCGCTACAAGCTTTTACATAATATAAATTCTTCAATCTTGAACTTGAAGTACGAAGTAGTTAAATTTCGGGTAAAAACGCATTGTCTCATGAATGGAATCGAATCACTTCTACTCCTAAAAAGAGGAACACTTGATATAATTATTTGAGCTTCCTCATTTTGCATCATGCATACACCCTGGGGACTTCAGACACTTCATTTTAATCGGCAAAGAAAGTGAATCAACCTCCATGAACCTTCAAGCAGTGAAACGCTGAACCCTATTAATGAGTGAACCATACTTCAAGTACTGTAAAATGTTACTTTCTAGAATGTTACATTTTCAACAATAATTTTATAAGGAACACAGCTTGCAAGTGAATGGTTCCTGATGTAACTTTGAGCACCACAAAGTCTTTTAAATAAATGCGGGATAATAACAGGTGAGTGGTGAGAATATGTGGTAAGATATATGAGAATGGAAGTGAGAAATCAGTTTAGACTTAATGTCGACAGAACGAATTCAGAGGATGGGCCCAAGTAAGGTTGTCGAGTATGATATCATACAAAATGAGTTTACTTTTTGAAAAAGGAACGTGAAAAAACTCCTGCTTTATGGCACCATGTGCATCACGAATCTAAATGCTCCTTGCCACCATAAATTCTTGAATCTATAGTCGTCATTTGATTCAGTATCGGAACAGCGTGGTTTTGTGTACGAAGCATAATAAATTGAGGCTTCAATCTCTAACTGTGTTTAACAATTTTCCAATGTTTCAAAGCCCACGGAACCAACTGATAAAGGAAAACAGTCAGAAACCGGATGCGGTGTATAAGTGCGAGGGATGTGAGCAACATTTTACTCTGGTCATCCATCATCGCCTCGAGCGCTTCACCAGGAATCACTTTGTGATTCTGTGTTTGAACATCGTGGTTCGTTGTACGAACCCTATTCAACAGTGGCTTCAAACACTAACATTTGTACCACTATTCCAATTTTACAAAGCTCACTACACATAATCTCACTGACTCCACCTGATGACGGCAAACAGGCAGAAACCGGTTTTATTGTGTAAGTGAGGTGGTGTGAACTACACTCTTAACTTTTCAACGTTAGTTTAGAAATGAAACAAACTCGGTCCTTTTTAAACACCTCTAGGCATGACCCACGTTACTTTGCTTTTCGGCATATCTTGCAACTGAAGCAAATTGTGACGTCATCACCCACTTGTCGGCGAGGGAATGAAAGTGTGTGTTTTTGCGCTGCAAGAACATCGGTCAATTCTTCCAGTTCCGCAAACCGGAAACTTCCCACTCGCTGGACAACGAACTCGATATAATTCAATCTTTACCTACATCACAAGTATTCAGGGACTTACGGTTTAAAAGTTATAACTTTACAACACCACGGCATTAGGGTATGAATGAAAATGTGAAAATATGATAGTATAAACGAAGTGGGGTGTGTCAAATGTAAAGACTCGAGAATGATGTATGTTTGCATATATAATTCCAATTTCACTTTGAATCAAGTAGATTTAACCGCATGTTGAAGTAGGAAATTCCCATTTAATATAATTAATGTAATAAATTGCGCCGACAAACAATATGGGAACTTAGGATGTAAAGGGATAAGGTATGTCCGCGTGTCACTTTCCCATCACACCAATCAGTCAAGGGTCTTAGAGAATGTCCTTTGGTAGACACAATTATAAGTCAGACTAATGTCGCGCCGTATCCACCTTTGGATAAAGATCCAGACGTCGCAATCTTTCAAAGTACGGAACATTACGAAGACCCATCACTAACTTTGTTGCTTTGTGATAGATTTTATCAACGAAGTAATATCTTTTCGCAGCAACGGATACATAACCTCTACCGCATACTCCATCGTAGGGCGAATGCAGACGTTCATTATCCTTGGCAACGTTAACAGCGAGAATCTTCCAAATATTCTTCGAAAGATACCCAACAATCTGCTAGCCTGTCGATATATATTCTGGCAGTTAAACTTGTTCTCCGGGTTTCCACTAATCCATGTTCCAATATCTTTTTCCAACGAGCTCCATGCTAAGTTTTCAGTTTCCAATCGATATGTCCAATGAACATTCTCACCCGGGTAAAACATCGTGTTTTCCGTGTGTTGAATATTATATCATTCATAGCCGCCCAATTTGGTACGTTGCCCAAATCCATTTGCAGTTTCTTTAATTCCACTGCAGAACTGATAAGCGTCCAAATTTTGATATCATCCATTTTGGATGATATGAGTGCGGAGTCAATCATTTTCGAAACATGGAAGTGACATCTAGAACGTCACTATATCGGGGTTCATTGATTCCATTCGAGAAATCACTGTTGAAGGTATATTGTCGCTGACAAATTGAGGAAGCATCCAACTCGTTGGTAATTTCTGGACATATTTTGCTTCTCTTTCCGTATTTTCGTGTCCCCATTAACGTAGAGCTAAAATTACCGAACAAAGCATTTAATTTTTTCTTATTCCTAAAAAATCTAGTTTGATGTACCTTTTGCATTTCAATCAAAAGTTCCTTTAAATTTATTTACCCTACGAAACCCAAACCCTGGATCGACGAATATTCATCTATTTCAAATAATTCGAGCAACGTGTTGGTCTACCTCTCGAAATCGTGAAAGCAACCACTCTAGGAACTGAATTTTGTATTTTCGGCTCATCCAATTCAGCCCCACTGGAATGGCGAGTACACACTCAACAACGTGGACAGACACGTTGTCGAAAAATCGATCATTCAAGGTCGATTGATGAATTGGTTAAACAGGAAATTAGGACCGGTCTTGTGAGATATAAATAAATTATTGATTTCAATTTGTGAATAGAACACGCCCACGATATGGTACTAAACTGATGTTGTAAAGTTTATACAATTATGAGTTTAGTTTTACGATAAAGGCGACTATATTTTGTAATATATCGTTTATAACGGAGTCAAGTTCTTTGGATTGTGTTTTAAAATCAAACATCTTTTCCCGTGCCAACCATATGATACCTAATAAATTAATTCGTAAGCGGTAACATGAATAAAACTTGAGTGCGTTGAACACGAGTCGCTGCAATTGTAAAATCAAAAGTACTTGAAAATTTGCTTTGTAATGTTAATCTTCCTACTGTTTTCTTTCAGTAAGTAAAGCGTTTTTTAATCGGTTTCCTTTGATTTCTACACGAACGGGGGAGCTAACTATTTCAATCATGGCTATGTATGTGATAGCGCTCTTGAATGTGTATTGGTTTGTTGGCAACTCACAAGTTCAACATTTATACTATTTTGAATATCAGTCTGAAACGGAAGTTTCAAAAATTTTCGAATAAAGCTTTGTCCATGTTCTTTATTTCGTCTTGAATTTCAACGCGCACATAAAGACATATTAATTTTCTGTGCCATGATGCTCTGAAAATCAAGATCAAAATCCTTCGAGGTAAAAAATAAGTGAAAAGAAGATGTAACTTGTGCTCCGCCGAAGTTTACTACACTTAACTTACTTCCCAATAACTTCACATTTCTTTCATTCTAATTTTCTATTGCAACGGTATGGTTAAACTCTACATACTCTTGCTTACTGTTCCGTACAACTGTACTGGAATTTGGCACGCAGAACAAATTATCAGTGAAAGGGTTATAATACGTTGACCGTCTAATCTCCACGCAAGTCTCTTGTAAATTATAACAAATTCTCTACTACTCACCTGCTATATTCCCGCACTTCTTTCAAAAGAGTTTGTGTTGCTCATACGTTACATCAAGATCGTTTCGCGCGCAAGCTCTATTTGTTATGAGGATAATCTTGTAAAATTCCTGAAGCAAAGTTTTTCCTCTTGCGATCGCCTCATAAATACTATCCTCAGCGATATTTCCCATCCGCTGCATGAGGATCTCGTTAACTGTCAATCTTCGTCAAAGACTCGATCCTTCTAGAAGGTCTGCATATCGGAGGTCACTTATCTCATTTGCATCAATTTACCTTTGCCAAAAAGAACTGCTTATTGAACTATTTCGGACGAATTTATCTTGTTGATATCGGGAGTATAATTTCTGTGAATATGTTTTAGTTTTTTATGTATAGTCTGCATAAAATTCGCTGGTTTTCAACTAGCCATAAACTGAAATTTCTAAAATTGTCGAATGAAGCTTTATTCTTCTTCCTATTCAAAGCTCTTCTCTCTCGAAACCCTACTAATGCAATCCTAATGAAACCCGAATTGTTAGGAGTTCGCGATTGCCGTCTTCGGACTTTTCGGAAGTTCCTGCTCTTTTTTATCCACGACCGCTCTCAAAATCAGATCGATGCAAATATGGACTCATTTACGAAGCCCATGAGACTTTCAAATATTTGGTTCCACTGGATTGGTTAATCACCCACAGAATCAAATTGCACCTTGTGGTACGTGACCTTGAGTTTAAATTGCGCACACTGCGCTTATGTAAACAATGCTTTAAGACCGGCAGCTACATTTTTATTAGGTCAACGAACATTTTTCGCATGCGAACATTGTGTTAAATGTACGAGAAACTGCTTCCGAAGAAATGTTTGCACAAATGTTGGCAAAAAATATAGAACTAAATATCCATTTATCCATAGATTTATTCATAGTTGATATGCGGATAAAAAAGCTTTGGTTTGTATAACATCAGGTCGAAGGGTAAAAATATCACAAAACAGTGTTAAGGATTATTGAATTTAGTGATTTTTAAAAAGTGTCAATGTTTTCAGATTGTACCATGTGAGTAGGTAAACTGTTCCCCAATGCACATTGCGAACGGAAAATGCATATTTGCGGCAGTTTAACCTCCTATCCTGTTGGTAAAGATTAGATTGGTGGCCACGCAGATGTGTGTTGCGGGAAAGATGTAACAGATGGCTTCATGGATGATTGTTTGATTAAGCATAGTCCAAATGAAGATTAGTACTCCTGTTGCTGTCTGTATTGGGCTGAATGCAATTTCATTATTCTAAGTAGCATTTCGTATGGATAATTAGAAAGTCCCAAAACGAGTTTTGTCGCTCTGCGCTGGGTAGTTTCCAATAACTGAATCTTTGTTTCAACTAAGGATCCCATACCGGTATAGCGTATTCGATATGAGGGTGGATGTAGGTTGAAATAAATTGCAGATTATATTGGCGTCAAATGAACCTAGGGATCCTCTGACGAGACCCAAGTTGTTTCCTAAGTAAGACGGAATAATCACGCATAAACTTTTTTAGGAGGAGGCGGGTTGAATAACAATTCGACCTATATGATATTCTTTGTTCAACTTGCTGTTGAGCGATATTAGTCTGTATTTCGAGGTATTCAGTGGCGTTTCATTATCTAGGGCCAGGCATAAATCATATCGAGATCCTGTTACAGGTTCCGTATATCGGCAGTAGAGGTTATCGTGCGCTAAAGCATTGCGTCATCCG
>JACCGJ010007435.1:0-11466 GCA_013407085.1 Atriophallophorus winterbourni
TATCAATTGTTATGAGAAGATTGATGAGACAGGAGTGTCTTGTCCTGAATCCGTGCTGTGCGATGAAAACAAGCTCATTTTGTTCCAAATGTTTAATAAGTTCATCAGCTACAAATCTTTCGCGAACTTTAGAGACCACCGTTAGGGTAGAGTTTAATTGAGCGAGTTCGTTAGCGGCTTTGAGAGAAATGGATGTAGATCCAGTCGTAGTAAGTAAAGCGGAAACGCCTGTCTTTACCATTGCCTTTCTGTTCACGATCTTGAAGAATAGCTTCGAGATTTGTTCAATTTTATCCTTAAGAATAATTTGATACCCATCTTTATCCTCCTGGTCGAGTTTAGTAACTTTGATTCTCAACAAACGCTAAGATTCCCCGGATTCAGGTGTTGACTGCAGTATGTGGCTTCTCCACGCACCGTTTCTCACCTTTATCCATTTTCGTGATTGACTCCGGATCCTTTTTTAGTTTCTTTGAAACATATTTTGTGTGGAGTTCTATTTTTAGTAGATTTTCTGAAGTATCGATGACCAGCATTGTTGGACTTCAGTGCTAATCGGTGATCAGTCGGTGATCTCATGAAGACCCATTTATAATGCAACCGTATCAATTTTTCTTATCAATTTCTGAGCATCAATTGCTCTTTTCGTTTGCATGCATTTTCGTCACACACTATTGAACTCAACAGGTAGGGTCAGTACGATCCAAATCCGCGTGCCGTAAAATTGTTGATGAATTTGATACAAGGTTTGAACGTGTTACTCATTCCGTCCATAATTTCTGGAGGATGTAGTATCAACATTTGTGTCTTTATGAAGAGAAAAGACCAACAAGCACTCCGCACACCGCAAGTTATTAGCCTTGCTATCAAGCAGCCCACCATTCGGCATTTTACATGCGTTGATGATAAATCCCAGGGGTATTATGAATGACTTGGACAACCGATGTTCACAGTCCTGGAAGATTTTTTCTAATTAATCAACATTTCGACATGTTTATCTTATTTCTTCGCACACCACACAGACGGTTCAATTCTCGTTGTACTCATGAGATTGGCCTAGAATGATAAGAGAAATGGAAAATCAAGCTGGCAATTTGAAAACACCGTTTGACATGGTTGACACGACCGAATTTTCCAAACATATGTACTCAAAATGCAATTATAGATGTGGTTAAACCCATTGGTTTTACAAAATATTCAGATGTTAATGCTTCCGCGTCACACTCACAAGGAATTTGGCTAGTTTCGTACTTTTAACACTCATCAGTTCGAAACATTGATACAGTTTCTAAATAGTCAAGAATAGGTAACTTTTTTCTTGAAAAGAATTCAGCACCGGAATTCCACGAGAGCTTGTTACAGCGTCACATACTGATTGAATCTAACGGGGATTTGCCGCAAATAATTTTACCTAGAGATTTAGAATTATAAAGCAGACAAGCTGCAAGTGTTTTATCTACTTCCGATTTTAGACCTGCTTGTGAGCCGATTTGCTTTACCGAAAAGGTCACATCTGCAAAGTGTTTTTTTATTGAGATTATAATCTTAGAAACATTTACGATGTCGTAAACTACCGCAACCTGATAATTTTATTGGTACATCCCTTTCCCATCGAATACAGCTTACCAGCGTCTCTAGAAAGTCGTAAAACCTTGACTCGTAAAATGTGTGACACAAGCATATAGTACCGTGCAATAAAAAGGAGATAATTGAAGCGTATCGTCTACTTGAAATCATACTGGATTAGCTAATTGCTTAGAATGCAACATTTCTGCTACTTTTCCTCTGTTTCAAGCTTGATCGAACGTGAGGTAGCTGTCACCATCGGATGACATTCAAAACCCGTTTTGGCGCGTAAGCGCTGCGGATTTAAACAAATCATCAGATTGTTGTATTGTGATCATCTTGAGCGCTTGACAAGTTATCACTCTGTTTATCTGTGTTCTAAAACTAATGTTCATCGTAATAACCCAGTTTAACTTTGGCCTCAAAGTAAGCCTTGGTTAACCATTGTTTTTCACTGTTTTAAGGGTCACTGAAACTAATATTTTCACCTGTTACGGTGTATAATTGCGGTGATCTGAGTACCTCAATACATTGATCCGTTTATAAAAAAGATGTATTACACTCTCCGGACAACGTGTTTTCAAATTATACCGTGTTTCATTTGAGTATCTATCAAAAATAACATTTAACTTTCACCCAATCGCTTAAAGAAAATTGAACTCAGGTTTAAAATAACCAAACAAATCCTGGTTTTAATTTTTTCCAACTTGATTATTGGAGAATTAATTATAACAAAAATATGATCAGATTAATGTTCGCTCTCAAATTTACTCTGAAATGATCACCAAAGAGATTGCGAACACATAGTCCATTCTGCGGTTTCCAACCCGCTGGATAAATCATTCCAACTCAAACATCTAGCAACATCCGAGGTTATGGTTGCATGTTGAAAGTGCCGCGCTTCAAATGGAACTGCCGCAGGTATTTCTATTCGATGCGTGTGTTCTGTTTGGTATTTCTTAGCTGACAATTCGGTAAGCTTTAACAGCTTAGCGGTTAAAATCAAAACTTGACGACTATATGTGAGCTGCCTGCGATTTCGCCCCTAACTATTAACAAGTTTCACAAGTTATGTGGACATATTCATAGTATTTGTACGTATATATTTGTGTATCATTATTTCGTCCCTGTGTTTGCTGCAAAGTTTATTGTTTTTTTCAACCATAAATCTGTAATCAGGAATCGTTTTACACTATTTGGTCAATAAACACTTTATATATTGATCGACATAAAATAGTTATTTATTTTTCGGGATTTTTTCGTTCAATGCAGCAAGAACAAATATTAACAGAAATCCGAACATGTGGGTTGCAACATACGATTGAACACCAAAGATTATATCAAAGTATCCAAGAATTCTTTAAAAATTATCGAAAGTGGTTGAGTCCGGATTCTAGCAATTTGCTGTTCAATGGAACGTTTTCAGAAAGTGCTCAACCTGATGTGAATATAACTTTGACGGACGATTATATGATGAATGGCTTGAAGACGATCGATCATTTTACCAGGACACAGCTAGAGAAATCAGCATGGAATTTGTTTTTAGATAAGGCGGATCAATACCTCAGTAAGGTAAATTATTCTTTTACATTCATAATCCTTTTAAAATTTGCTCATGTTTACTCTCGACAAATAAACAAGGTGGTAATATTCTATATACAATCAATTTCGTTATATCAGTTGATAGGTTGAAATATTGTGCTTTTGTCAACATGAAATGTTCTTTTTCGACACCGAAACATATACTTTTTCCAGCGTTTTGTTATGTTGTATGTAACAATTTAAAGTAGTGTTCTTAGAAGATTCTCTATATAATGATGTATCAATTTTCGATGCTTGATGTATGGATTAAATATCTTAATGCGTTTAACAAGAAATATATTAATAAGAGTTTTTAATTGATGTAATATATATATATATATATATATATATATATATATATATATATATATATATTATATGATATACTAGGTTTCTATTAACGTCGAGTAGCAAATGTGATATTCATCTAGCGAATATTCTGTAAGTTCTGTAACAACGTATAGAAAAACCTAGGTTTAAAGCGTTTGTACCGCCATGGGTATCCACTGCAGATCTCAAACTGGACACTGTGAGCACCAAAATATCATGCAAGTTCAGAGTTGGTTCTGAGGATCATCTTCAAGAACGCTCTTTACGTGTAGCTTTAATCAGTAATATATTCGTTTTGATTCGGTCATACAGACAAAATCTATCGCTTTTGATTTGGTTTGAAGAAAATCCTTTTGTACATTTTACATGAAGGTTGGATCCTGCAAATTGCACTTGTTTTAAAAAGTCAGTCACAAATATTTGATTATAAAAAACTTCATTTCTAGTGTGGAAAAGAATATAAGTGCACAATTTATAGATTCAGCAATCATTTTTCACCAGAAGTCATAGTCTACTAATCCAATTCTGTTATTCTGTTGCAGATTATATTAAGGTTGTGTTATAATCGGATAGAATTGAGTTCTCTCAAGTTGATTTGAAACCGAATGGTCCTTAGTAGGGACAAAGAAGCTGGCTATATCGTGTTAACAAGCTCAGATGTCACAGCGTCTACACCCACGATTTCATGTCTTGTAATTCACCTGAATTGAGGTCCAATTTTAGACAGCGCGTTGTGATGCCTATGATATCTGTCATATTGTCAGAGTGCCGAAGTGAGCTTGCTGAGTTTTGGAGCTCAGAAATGAACGAGGATGCTGTCTTAATAATTTCATTCTAATCGTTCACAATGCGAATTATTGTTTCGTTTTAGCCATTAAGAACTCCACTCAGTGTGACTTTGGCTATTGTTTGACTGATTTCCTAGAACATCAAGTCTTCCATTTATTTGGAATTCTATACTGATTATCGGTACACGTTGTCACTGAGTATGATGATGATGGAGATGAATGTGATGAAAATAAGAAGGAGAGAAGTGAAGGGGATTTGAATGATGATGAGGATTGTGAGGGTAATGTTGTTGATTCTAATACTTGTTGGTCTTTGTGGGCCATGAATGTTCAACACAAGCGCATGAAGCTCTCATGCTCCGCGTGTTTTAGAATGACTAAACAGTCCGATTTGGCAGTGACAATCTCTTCCGTAGCGATAGACAGAGCGATAGACAGTAATCGGTCAATCGGCGTCAGTAGCACGACGGCGGCCTGATATGTGATCAACAGTCCAGAGCAATATCCGATCTTCCTCAGCATTAACATGTCGCTGTATACAGAGAATCCAACGTCAGCGGACAATATGAACTTCTTTCAAACTCGTAAGGTGAATGCCGATATCTTTCATATATCTTTTGAAAACGTCTGCGTACGATGCTAGTATCGTAATAAAGGTTATGATCATTACATTTCGAAATTATAATCACAAAATGTTTCACCGAATATCTATGCTTCTTGCGATGCTTCATTTGGCATCCAAAGCACGAGTTCATCTAATTTACAAGCATCTGAACACATTATTCGCTGGTAAAATTGGTTAAGGAATTGTAAACTTCTTATCTCCCTTTTACGCAGAGAGCAAAACCGCTATTTTGATAAGTATTCACTTGCAAGAAATGTATAAAAACTTTGGATGCAAATTTTGCTAGTTGATCAACACGTCATTTAGCACTGTATTCTAGCATGCATTCGTGATTAGAAGGAAATGAGGTTTCTGCCTCCTTCCGATATTCAAAAGAACTAAATCTTCTGATAGAAGAGGATGAATTTAAGTATCCGATGTTTGCATTTACAAATGAAAATGAACATACTGTTATTCAATGCAAATTCCAAGCCTATTCCTTAACTCGAATAAGAATTAAAATCATTTTTTAATCATCGTTCATTCCCGAATTATTGATTTCTCATGTCGAATCATTTTATGGAAAGCAGATTTACAGCAAGAATAATGGCATTTCTTCGGTGACGAGCAACTAAGTTTGACAAGGCTGGAAATAAAATGATATATATGTCTGTATAATATTTGGTATTCCGACTATCATCAGCATTTCACTTTCCAAATAAAAGCCGATGAACCCAAATTTTGGCAACATTTACTATTAGACATTCCCTTTTATGTTTAATATCGAATAATCATTTTTCTAATTCCAAAATTGGGCAATTTTTCTCCTTCAAACTTTCTACTTTCTGAAAATATATTTTAAATTTTTTTGGAATAATAAGCGAATATTTCATTGTGCTTATCTTCGTCTAGTTCCTCTGATTGCAACCGTCAACCGCACATATGTTTGCTCATCAAGTTTAGATAAATAATAAAACATTTTTCTGCTAATTATCTATTGCGATATTATTTCAAGTAGTGTGTCGACTTATTTTGGATTTTGATGAATTACGCAGCGGGTTGTACGTAATTAAAGCTAAGGGACGTTTTTCGGTTTGCTTCGTTGATTTAATATTGAAAAATTGCTCTAAAATTATGTCAAGTTTGGTTAAAATAGTAAATTGAAATAACTCGGATGTTAAAGACAGTTCGCATAACGTTCACATTTTCAAATTCATTCTGAAATAGCTCGCAATGAAATATTCACCTTTGGTTAGTTTTCAACACACACAACTCCCATGATGATATTCTATTAAAGTAATTTAATAATTTACAGCTTCGAGATCACCTGGATACAAAAGTGATCGACCAATGGTCCCCGTTCGATCGTATTTTGAGCAATCTGCTTGGGAATGTGTGGACTCTACCTGCTAGACGGGCGCTAAATCAGACGCGCGCATCAGATAATCTCATTACCGAGGTAGATATGCATGATTATTCGCACACTACGATCGAATCTCCGGGGACAGAGGCAATCAATATGAATCAGCCCGCTGGATTATCGAGGCATCGTCAACAGAGGGAAGCAGAGGCGTTAAAATTGGCGTATTACTTGGGTGTACCTCAGCCGCAACACGCAAGACTGACTGGGGCAAGGCTTTGGAACAGGTTTGTCGATGTGGTTATCTCAGTGTTGAAATGCGTCTCACGAAATAACAATTTATATGCTAAATAAGTAAAATTCATAGGAGAAGACGTGATTTCATTCAAAATATGACAAAAACGGTTCGTAGTTAAACTTATCCTTGGTTTTCAGTCAATTTTTTGTGCAAATATTCTAACCTGGAGTAAGATTTCGAGATTTTGAAATGTGATTCATTATATATTGTGTGTTGAATATATCCAAACTTGATTTAAATTCTGGGGTTCAAACACGGAAAATTAGGAAAATGTTATTTTCATTTTTTTCCGAATCATAGAATTTCATTAGTGCAAAATAGAAACTTTGGGTTGCAAACTTTTGACAAATTTACGACCTTGTGTGCCTGCATATATTTTATGATGTGAAGAACGTAACAGCAGACGTTTTCAGATAATTAGGAACGAGTTACAAGCGTGAAGCACAGATAACACGTTCTACAGTTTAACGCTCTAAATAAAACTGTGAAACATTAAATACGCGTTCTTAACTTGAAATGACAGTAGGTTAAATTAACAATTACT
This sequence comes from Atriophallophorus winterbourni, assembly GCA_013407085.1. Lineage (NCBI taxonomy): Eukaryota > Metazoa > Platyhelminthes > Trematoda > Plagiorchiida > Microphallidae > Atriophallophorus > Atriophallophorus winterbourni. The sequence goes on from JACCGJ010007435.1 coordinate 7,072, forward strand.
TTCTTGGCTCTGATTGCTAAATTTTGTCCAAGGGCATCCAGAAAATTAGATTTGAAATGAGAACAGAACCTAATACCACTTTGAGCTTCAAAAATTCCGGCTTTAAAAGCGATAAGCCACACGATAACTCATTGATTGAAAGGTAGCTAAAACATATATCCATAGAACATTATAGGATTGCTGTCAAGATTCGCTTAAAGCGAAGCTACTATTCTACTCGGAAAAACGGGAAGGTCGTAAAACCAAATAAGGGACTATGCTAATAACGGAGACTTTCACGTTTGGGTGAGCAGTACTCTTCTGCGAAGGAAAGATGTCCCTAGTGGTGCTCCACAAAGCTTGGGGCTTTTCTTTGTTTGGTGTAAGCGAATGATGTAATGAAAGAATCCGGGTGTAAATTAATTTGGTTTTGTATTGAAATTAGGTCACTTGCGAGCGTATCGTATTACCGTAGGACATGTACTTTTATAACATTGCGCGCAGACAAATGATTCGCATTTTAATTTTGCAAAATTTGGTATTTTGATACTTTGAAAATTCATCCAGCTGACTTACTAGCCGGGCATGCATGATTTAGAATTAAATAACACAAGAAATTTCTTGGTGTCTGAAAGATGTATAACCTCAACCAGGTAGACCATTGTCACAAGTCTATAGTATCTTGAATTTGCTGAAAGGGATTTTCAAGACTTTCACGCCCGAAATCTTACCCCAGTTATTTGATACATATGTGCGTGCAAAAATTTTGGTCACATGCTGCGCTAATTTACTTTTCCACAAGCGTACTTCTTAAAGATCGGATTTTTTTAGTCATCTAATTTTCCAACAAACACACTCCAAAACAAGTTTTATGCTGTCGCACCTAAAATTCCAAGTTTTGCATGCTTTATTCAATTTAGCCGTAATTTTAGCTTTGGACAGAAAAGACTAATCACGACATGTCTCTTTTAGTAAAGTACACAATATTAAATGTAGGATAGTAGATACGGTTTTTATATATAAATATTTTATAAACGTCATGAGCGCTTGGCTAGGAATCCCTTTGTGATTCTGTATTTGAAAATCGTGGTTCTTTTTACGAAGCCCAAAAATCAGTGGATTAAAATTATAACTCTGTTTACCACTTCACCACTGTTTCAAGGCTCAATGTACCTGATCTTACGATCGTCATCTGATGACGGCAAACATTCAGAAACCGGTAGTAGTGTGTAAGGGATACGGATGCGAGCGCCACAACACATTTGTCATTATTTTATCGTTCGAATTGCGCTAACAATTAATTTTAACGTACCGAAAAAATTTAAACGGGCCGAAAAGACTCGCTTCTACTTGAAGTATATCATGTGACAGCGTAAAAATCCACGGACCAACGAATAGAGCTATTGTTATGATTGCTGCAGGATACGTGGCCAGGTGAAACGGTGAGCCTCTGATGGCCTAAACAGTCGACATTGACCGAAGAAAGCCAGCTAAAACTGTAAAAAGCGAAGCAGTTCAGTTTACATTAAACTCTATTCAATGTAGTCTAGAACTTAAGAGTTTGTTTCCGTTCATTTTACTTTTACAGTATATCATTTGTTATAGCGAGAAGTGTAAACTAATTAAAAATGAAAAGTTAATCGTTATATTGCTTGTTGAAACTGCGAATGGATAATATAAAAGTTCATGTGAATACATGAGTTTAGGAAACAAACATCAGTTTTCTTTTCAAGTGAATAGAAAGTCGGAGAAGATTAGTAATCGTTTGTAATAAAACGTAAAAGTTGTTGATATATTTTTGAGAACTATATAATTAAAATGTAAATAAAATTTAATTTCCATCTGAACTAGTTCGATCGATGTCTAGCAAGAATAAACATCAGGGGCACACGCAGATTTCATGCGTTCCAAAAGACTAAATATTTAGGTTAGGGAGGAACGGCCAATTTCGCAACGGTCACAGAATTCGGCAGTAATTCGCTGATCAGCGGCATTCTTACGCAGTGGGCGCAAAATAATTTGCAGATGCCGATAGGAACGTTTGCTCTTTCCATAGTTCTGCATGACTCGTTGCGCAGTGCATTCAATCTGAGCGATTAAGAGACAAATTTTCCATAAATATCGAGATACGTCAGAATTCTTTTACAAATATCTTTTTATAACTTCAAGTCATATTCCTGATTTCAACTCTATAATATGCCCATTTTTCTATCTGCACACTATACCTAACCAGCGTTGATAGTGCTTTCGTTGTGAGGTATACATGCTCTGTAGACCATCTTTAGTAAACACATCTGAATTTTGATTGAATTTTCAATCCACTATATATTCAAGATGAAACAGATACTCCTTAAATAGAAAGCATTCAGCTTCTGAAAATGTCTTGCTAGGATGATCCACGTCCAACTACCCTTAACTTAATCAAAGAGGGCACTCGTACTGTATACCATTATTCTATTCTAAACGTTTAGCTTGGGATTGCCCCAGACACAGTAGATCTAAACAGCTGGTCTACAAATATACTCATCACAAAATTACGGTGTCTAGTTATTTGCGATACTTGAATGATATCTTTATTGAAATTGGTGCAACCGAACTTTTGATTGCAGATCCACCCAATCGATCTAACTCGATCGATGAAATCAATAAAATGACTTGTATTGGACTACTCACATCCCACGCATTTGCACATTTCTGTGCTCAGCTCGCTGAAATGTGATGGCTCTGTTAAAAAAATCGTTTCAGCGAAAAGTTTCAATATATCTACGTAACTTTTGAAACATATAATTCGTCATTATTTTATAATAAAAAACAAAACTCTCTTCATACTGACTCTCTCGGTCGGGCAGAGTTTCTTTGGAAAACGATTAGTATCACGTAGATCTGTCAGGATCGAAACAGACATAAAACCAGCTGTTAAAGTAGCACTCCCACCTTTGATCTCGTTCATGAAACCCTAATATATATCGCAAATAAATAATTCAACTGATGCCAACAAGGTTTGAATGGTTGAAACAAGATTTCCCAATGAATCGCCCTAACGCATTTTGTGTTCCTCTAGTACTTGTATCGAGAGAATTAATGTTATTGCAAAGTAGGTATTCCCCGATCCAGACGAAATTTTATTCCCATTAGTTTGTCCGGAATCGTGTGCATGTTTCGATCAGTTTAATTAGACAAACCTAATTATCCACCGGTTACGTAGGTTAACTGATTCAAAGCATAAATTGGAAGAAACATTCCAGGTGAATGCGGAAGGCTTTAACAAACTTGCATTATCCAGTTTGCGAACGAAATCGGTAGCACGAAACATTTCACTTCAGTTTTCTTCGAAAACTCAGTGGCGGTTCATTGCGAAATTCCTGCTCAGGTCGTCAATCAATATCTTGCAATAAAATTACGCTTGAAACAAATCGTACTAAAAGTTTCAATAGTCATTTTTACTCCTAATGTTAAACAAGTATTTTCTCGTAAATATATCAGACATTAAGTTTCCGACGTCTATCAAACAACTCTCTTCAAAATTAGATATTATTTTGAATTCATTCAGAAACTCGTGCATCAGATATTCACATAACGCAATTAGCAAAGCGAACATAAAAATTTTCATTCGAAAAGTTTGGAAATTTTAATTTCAGACTGGTGTTTGATAGCAATGGATGCTGTACAAATTGCACATAATAGAAAAACATTCTTATGAAATGTACGCATGATATCAACTAGATACATTCGACCGTACTTATTCAAAAAAACATTTTTCGAAGCAAATGGAACAAATGGCCACTGATTTGAACACGTTCTAGAAGAAAGTATAATGGGTTTTGATCCAGTCTTCAAGAAAGCTTGGTTTCAAATGATAACATCATGCAGCGTTCGGTTTTCATTATTGAGGGAATAACCACCAAATTCCTACAGAAGCAACTAGTGAGTTTGTTATGTCGGTATATAAGGAAGCTTAGTTGTTCAACATGTTTAGGTAGTTGTGATCGTTGTTAGTTGCGCGTATGTATAAAAGCGCAAGCTGCGATATTTTTCAACTCATTGCTAGGCGGTGATCTGAATCCACGACTCTTGCGTTCTGTCTGTCAGTAACTGGCATTCCACGGAATGAACAAGCGTCAACTTGCGGGAATCTTTCTACTCCACTCTGAACCAAACGATTCCAGAAAATTCGAACCACGGGAAAACAGATTGGTTTCGGTCATGATTAATAAGAACATCTCCGATTTTTAAAGACTGCTCAGAATACAAATTTTGTGTACCCGAGCATTTAGTGCTGCACTAATATACCGTTATCACAGTTGATTTTGTGCTCTTTGAACACTTTGGTGCTTATTTACCGTAGACGTTTTGTATACTGTTTTGAGCACAATGGATAGAAAAACACATGAAATCGGCAAGTATGAGAGGCAATTC
>JACCGJ010007436.1:0-21847 GCA_013407085.1 Atriophallophorus winterbourni
CACTCAATAGTCAAAATGAAACACGCGCCAAATCCGATCAATCTGGAAAAATGGTAAAGCCAATAGCCAATTATCATGAATATCTGCAAGCGTGTAAACGAAATTAAAGGATTATTCTTCTGCTTTAATTTTCAGCATCACAACGGGTTTCTGGATTCTCGCAATTATGTGTGAAATTGCTTTTTGTAGAAACTCGCAAATAAATTTGAATCAGGTTTCATGAATGCGTCTGTAGTGAACTGCTTCCACTTCGTAACTTCGTATTTTTCACATACAATTTTAGGCCTTGTATAGTTATTCGTTTTTTGGCCATGTACACTTCATCTGTATCAATGCTTGTACAATATACTTTTTGGCGGTCAATACAATTTCGAACTCGGACTCTGTCTTCTTCCGTGGTTGCGAAGTCTGCGTGCGTTGCTCCGTGCCGGAATTGTGATTAACGGATTCTCCAACATTTGAGCGCATTCTGCACCTTGAATTCCATCTCTTGGATTTTCCTGTGTGGATTACCTCGCTATCGTTGGACTTCACGGATCTTTATTTGGACATTTGCTCTCTTGGTCTCTTATTGAGTTCTTTCCATTTTTTGCCTTTTTGTGTGTAGTGCTAGACTTATATCTTTGGTCCACTACATAATTGGTGAGCCCGACGAACCGCAATTTTTCATTTACGATAAATTCGTATTTGTAAATTTTTGGCTTATATTTTGGAATATTCACTTAACACCCCACCATGAGCGATTTTTCCATAAGTAAAGTTTCTACAATCCTACAATCACAACATATTTCATGCACTTTACCGGCTTTAGATGTTTCTAATCTCCCTCTCTGTTTCGGCCAAATTGAAGCTATCTTTCGTATTTATGGCATCATTATACAAGGCTAAAAATTGTATGTAAAAAAATACGAAGTTACGAAGTGGAAGCAGTTCACTACGCGTCATCAGAGTCTCAGCACTCAACCCTCATCGTCTCCTTTCATTTGCTCCGGCTCACCTTCGACGTCTAGCATGGGTCTATTTCATTTTGCACTATGTTCAACTTATCGAAATAATCTTTTAATTATTAGTGTTTTACCTGATTTTTCTTGGACGTATCTACTGATCCCGAAGCCTGAATGTTGCGACTGAAAATCGGTGAGCAATAAACAAACCACTTTTATCTATATATTACCTCTGTTAATGACTGCTGTCACTGGCGATGTATTAGGGAACTCAGAGAAATCTATGGCACTTTGAGAACCACCGTCAACACTTATTTAATTAAATATTATGGTAATCGACCACAGTTAAGCTTCATTCGTAAACAATAGTCACACCTCCACATAATAGCCTTTCGACAAAATGATAGCACCGATTTAAAAAATTCATGTTGAACATTCAAGATGCGACTAATAGAATATCACTGTATTCAGCTGATGCATTCGACAATCCACAACGATGCAGTTATTCACGCAGTTAATATAATGCTAAGGTTTGATAAAATACTCCCGAGGTCCTTTTATCCCTATGGTACACGAGTACGTATTTTAATGACAATTATCTAGACCCAGCTATCTTTTCCGTATTTCATTTAACATGACTTGTTGATCACAAATCAACCATTTCTTTACCACTGAATATCAAGCTGAAGTTGTGTGCGTAATTTTATACCATGTATCACTTTACTTCCAATCAGTAGGTGGCCGTAAACTATGTGGTTATTTTATCCTATTGTATCAAATGCTGGTCAACAGGAACAAGCTTCTCCTGGTTGAAATTGTTTACAGATCTCCCAGTAATAGCTCACTGCTTGATTCCTCCAGGATATCCTCAATGCGACATTTTTACCCTAAGGTTTATACTTCAATATTAACACAAGAGATGTTAACTTTCTCGTTCTATGTGAATAGCATGCCTCTCACTGGAGAAATATCAACTGCAAGCATCCTCCCATCACATGCGCTTACAAAACACATTTGCCATCAAACAGCTTAGAGATTTTAATATTATTGTTTCCATCTGATGACAGCAAACAGTCGGAGGCACGTCCAGAATTCAAGAATTTATGATATATATATATATATATATTGTAGTTAGAAAAATGTCATGTATTGTCGCGGTATGATGGAAAAAATATTCGTTGAATGGAAGTTTGTTTCGCTCCGACCAGCTGTCCAATATATCCGAATCGCTATGTAAGCGCAAACAGTCCAGGCTTGACGTGATTCGCATCCATAGTTTAACATCATTTGCAAAGAGAACCATTTTAACAGTGAAAAGTTTAGGAAGGTCGTTGCTGTAGACCAAAAAAGAACCGGACCAACTACCGAAACTTGTGGGGTACCGCTTGTGGCTTCAATGCCCCTAAAAATCACACCATCGATACGTATAGTTGCTTTGTGATGAACAAGGTACCTTCTCAGCCAGGTAAGAAGGCACTTAATATCGTGCAGCTTGGTCACGAGCATAGAATGGTTCACTCTTTCAAACGCCTTTGATACGTTCAAGTAACAGGCATGTACACAACCACTATCATACACTGCCTGCGTCCAGTCGTCCATTGTCTCCAGTAGGTTAGTCAAGCAAGAAGGAGACTCTCGAAATCCATGTTGCTCTCTGGACAACAAGTTTTGAGCTTCAAGGTGACTCACAATTTTTTTGCACACAATTTGCCCCATAACTTTTGAGATCACTGGAAGGAGTGTAACAGGGCGGTAATTTGCTTTCTCAGAACGAGTTTCACCTTTGTAGATGGGTGTTATGATTCCTCTCTTCCAGTCAGTCGGTACAACACATTCCCTTAGAGAAAGAGTAAATAAAAAACAAAGTGGTTCCCACAATTGATTGCCACATAACTTCTGGATTGCAGGTGTGATTCCGTCAGCTCCCAGGACTTGTTAATATTCAATCCGCGTAGATGATGCTGCCCTATTTCAGAATTGATGCATATATCACATATAGTCTTCGGCACAATTGATGCTGACAATTCCGATGATCGTAATGCATCTTTTGAGGTGAAAACTCGTGAATAAAAACTACCGGGAGCGTTAGCGGTTTCCAGCTCAGTATCAGTTAGTCCGTTATCTGTTATGGTAGGTAAAACACCGGGTTTCGGCCTCGTATTATTGTTAACAGTTCAATAAATCATTTTGGGAATTTCCTGCATTCGCTGCCAACTGAAGCTGGTGATATTGTTTGTCCTCTTGGAAGATATTTGTAACTTTATTCCGAAATTTGCGAAAGTTTGCCCAGGTCGAATCAGCTCTTCGACCCTGTGAATACCTCATGCCAAATTTCGCTTTGTCAACCATTTTCTAGTCCGAATGCAAATTCTGAAGTGTGGTTCTTTGCTATTATGTTCAGGGACATATTTGGAATTGAAATGTAACATGTTGATGATGTAATCTGTCAGGTTTGTGCAATGCGAGTCTGGATCAATGAAATGTATAATATGTTTATCCAAAGCTACTATTGTTTCCATCAAAACAATGCAATACACTTTTCTATTTCGTTTGTTTGCTTGACAATTCTACTGGCGTATTGAAAGAGCAGAACGAAGTGGTGGCTCCGACCCAACGGATGGTGATACTGAACATCTTCAACGCCCGTGGCATCAGAGGTTAAGATTAGATCTAGAAAAGATGTCTGTTGCAAATTTCGTTTTCGTGTATAATCGAGAACATGAATATATAAGGGTATGTAATCGAACAGTTCGCGAAATTTGTAGTCTAGTGATTGTGGTGGATGATCTACTCGGTTATATAGTTCAGGCAGATTGAAGTCTCCCATAATCAGCAATTGCAATTGCGTACTGCATTGTTTTTAAGAGTTTCTCGTTATCCGCATCCAATGATGATGGTGAACGGTAAACTACACCACCGATGCAACTGTCTCATGATTCGAGCTTCAAGTTGCACCATATATTGTACGTTTGTATATGGTCAATTGATTGAGGCTTTCGTATACAGTGATGTATCTGAAAGCTCGTTTATTTGTCCGACCCTTCGAGAGTCAGACATTGGTCGTTTTTTAAGAGTGCCACAGTGTTTCTAATCGGAGTCTCGTTCGATTGTAGAAGTCATTGTTCATTAGGTGGTTTCGACGTATTAAGTCTGTGGTCACTTATTCTGACATCCTTCGGGAGATTCCTATGAATTGTTTCCAGTTGGCTCTAATGGATTCCATCATACCTTCTGTTAAACGTGTTATTTGCTGAGTTTTTGGCCCGTCACCTTTAGAGTTTGGTAACCGAGTGTTAGGAGCGCACCCTCTGTTGTATAGACAGTGAACAAACTATTGATTAATCGACAAATCAATATCTATGGTGAGTTCAAATTGTGATTTTTACTCACTGTGATATTCACGTACTCGCTCACTTTGTGATATCCTCGCATTCGGTCAATAGACGAGTTAAGCAACGGTTGTGTTCTGTCATCTCCACGGCTAAATTAGTAGTAGCAAACCACAGATATAAAAACTTGTCGACGTAAAGAAAAGAACCCAGCAAAACGAAATGGCAATCACAGCACACGGATTAAAATCAATACTTCAGCAACAACAACGCCAATTCGAAGAAGCTCAAGCCCGTTTGATCTAGATACTTTCGAAAAATCTGAGTGTCATTTCTAAAGACAAGATGACTGACGTACAAAACCCAGCGGTGGATGCAATCATCAACACTATCCCGAATTCAATTAAGACCCAGAAGCGGTATCACATTCGAATCATGGTTCAAGAGGTTCAAAGATATTTTTCAATCCAGCTTCAACAACGAAGACGATGGTCAAAAAACGAGATTGCTGCTGAGAAAACTGTGCATGTTGGAACAAGAGAAGTTTATCAACTTCATTTTACCAAAATCCCCAAGTGCATTTACTTTTGATCAGATTGTACAACTGTTAGAAGAAATATTTTGCGAACAGTCTTCTTTGTTTAATAGACGATATAACTGTATGAAATTGGTCAAAGAGGATTGTGATGATTTTGTAACGTATGTAGGGAAGGTTAATAAAGCGTGTGAACGGTTCAAGTTCAAAGATATGCCTGATGATCAATTTTAATCGCTGATATTCGTCTGTGGTCAGAGAAGGATCAAGAGATTCGTATGAGACTACTGTTGCGACTCGATCAAGATCCAAACATCAACATGATGTCAATCACAACCGAATGCCAGATATTGCTGAATTTGAAGCGTGACACTGCGTTGGTCGAAAAAAAACCTGCCAGAATGAGCCGGTGGTTTTAGTCGTCAAGCATCGAAACAGCCGTCAAAATATTCAACGAGTCGATCGAGATGCCAAGTCCCCATCCAAGTGTTGGCAATGTGGAGAATGGCATTTCATGCGTTATTGCCCATTCAATAAAAACCGATGGCAGAGGTGCAACAGAAAGAGGCATAACAAAAATTACTGCCGAGCAAAATATTTCGAGAAAACTGTGTTCAATGATTCCTATCAATCTTATCCTGTCTTCGCTACCTTCAAAACCCCAGAACATGGAATGTCAGCAGAAGAAGAGCACACTCAAATTAATTCCGCGGAATGCAGACCAAGAAGGTGGGCCGGTCGAAGACGTGTTCCAGTAATCCATCTGCAAATGGATCGAAAACTGAAGTCATACGACAACCAAGCTTAAACGGGGAGGTGTTAGGAGGGCACCCTCTGTTGTATAGACAGTGAACGAACTATCGATTTATCGACCAATCAAGATCGATGGTGAGTTCGAATTGTTTTTTTTCACTCACTGTGTTATTCACACACTCACTTACTTCGTGATATTCTTGCATTCAGTCAACAGACGAGTCCAGCAACGGTTGTGTTCTGTCAAACCCACGGCTGGACCAGTAGTAGCAAACCACAGATATAACACCGAGTTATTCTAAAAGTGTCCACAACGACTGACTCCGATACTCTTGGCAACGTAGAGCCACTGTTCGTAATCGTGGTGCTGTATTTCACTTCGTTGTTCAGATTTTTTCCGATTGTTTAAATTACCGTTTCTCTCCCACGATGAAATATCTGCATGTATGCGACATTTAATCTGTGAACATGTACTGAGCAAGTAAGAGTTTATAAGAACGTCTCCTATCTATTTTTGGCTTCTGAGAGTTATTCTCAGTAAACGCGTTTAGTCAAGATAAGGAGAATTGGGGTGTCGACTTAGGCGGGTTATTGAATCTGGCAGTATCGATTTCATATCCATAATTGAACACGGCTGGTACCATTGTTTGATGTCGTGATTTCTTTTACTCGAGTAAAGTGTCCCAGATGTCACCGGCACATTGGTGCACATTACACTGAGATTCATTAAATTTGTTTTTATTTCAGTATTACTTTTGGAGGTAGAGGAATTCCGCTAATGGACAGACAGTAGACGCCCCTTCGTCTGTTTAAGCTAACTATCATCTAAGTCGCAGCAGCCTTCGCATCACTAAACTGTTCAGTATCCCGCGGAGCATCTTGTGTAGATACGGGATAAAGCGTTGGGTTAAGATTGGTTTAATTTTTGAGTGAGTTATTGTGGGCAATTAATATCGACTTCAATGTTTCCTCAAATTTTTAGAACGGTTTTCTAGGTAATCGATTCGAACTCCTAGGTTTCCTGATTGTGATACATTGGTCTCAGCGACGTTTAACGGCCTTGTTTCACAAAGGCTGCACACATAACAGACATCTGGAATTTCAGCATTATTAATGAAGACTACTGCCTCTTCACTTAAAACTTTCTCTCAATTAATGTGTATCATAGAACAGCGCATATAACGCATGACTACTTTTGATTTACCACTTACCCCTTTTTTGCAAATTTGACACAAAGCACACGTAGTTTTCTTAGATTCTGACATCCGATAGCAGTTGAGTTCAAGGTAGTCTGATCATTGAATGTGGGCTTTGATAGCTTGCACGGATAGCTTCATCCAGATGGAATCAACGTGTAACGGGCAATGTTCAAAAGTACCAGAGCATGAAATTATGCTTTCATTTCAATAAACTTATATATATATAGCAGTATCTGAGTTAACGCGTTGTTTATGGATGCGTTCCATTCCGCTCGAAACCATGCTTGTGGTTGAATTGCCTAAATTTTCGAAGCTGAATCGAAGTGATCCCATTTTGAATAACCTCACTTCAAAATATGCCGGTTAGTTGTAAGGTCTAATGACGTGCATAACGCCTAATCCACTTAATTGTAATTCAGAAATTTCAAAATTTCGTTGGATTTACTAAAGGAATCAACTCTATCGTACTGCAGAAAAAATTGATTTGAGCTAAAAGTGGTGTTCAAATTCAAAAAAATGCTACACTGCAGAAAGTTGTCCAAGTTCACGCAAATAGAGTTTACGCAATGAACGAAATAATATTTACACAATAAGGTTACCAAAATATATGAATGAATACAAGAACTTATTTAAAAAATGACGGTTTCGCATCAACTCTGTTGAGAAAAAATGAACACAACCAAAAATCCTACTTTAAAAATAATGGTGTGACAAAAAACCGAGTACTTTGTATGCGCGCCAGGTAATCCATTTCAAATAGTACCTTGGTGTATCGCAATTATCCGTACTGAGCCCCACTTGTTTGCGATTGTGATCAGTGATATCGGCGGCAAGTAATTCCTACCCTTTTGCTTTTCTTTTATTATATAAAAATACAGCGTACTCAGCGTTCTTACATGCAATTTCTTGATGAATCCAATTTTATCTTCATTAACATTAACGTGGTCAACTGCCATTACACATATCAAATTGCTACGTTATTAATGAATAAACAATCACCAGTCATTTATCTCATTCAAGAACAATAACTAAAATGTAAAACACATCTGTTTTATGAATAACTAATTAGTGTGTCCTAAACTACTTCCAGCACTGCTGCAGTTCAGTTGTGTTTGGATTAGTTTGCAAATTACAGAATTTCTTTCAGTGAAAGGCTGAAGAGAAACACCCACCATAGCCGAAACGTTTTTCTTTTTGTCTCTTTGAAATCTTCGATGAGATTATCGGAATTGTATCAAGGGAACACTGCGTTATAACCAATGCTGAAAAAACGCAGTTTCACTTTGCCAACATGTTGAGAGGTTAGCTGAAGTAGAATCAGGGCAACGTTTGAAAAAAGATCTACCTGAACTTGTATAGCATTGAGCAATTTAAAATCGTGGACATCCCCTCAGGTTGTCGCACTAAATAAGTCAAATCAACTGTTGCAATAATCTTCCATCCATTCGCATTCGACAAACTGAAAAGCGCTGCATCGTGTCCGTTCACATAACTTTCATTATTTAATCTGCGTTAGTGCACGCTTTCTATAAAGAATGCTTTTCGTTTGGGTATTTTATTTTTTCATATTTCAAATGATTTAATGAGATACAAGTACCGCATCATTACAGGGTTCCATCCACCAGAACCACACTTATTTTTATTACAGAGAACAATGTGGTTGATAAAAATAAGAATTCTTGAGCGTTTTCATCCGAACCGAGAAACTTGATTCACCAATTTCAATTGGCTGAATGCCAAAATGGAATTTTTACATTATGTAATTATTCGTCGAGCCTTTACTCAAGGTTCAGGGCTAGATAGGTAGATACTTTAAGTTTTAAAATTGATGTTTCTTCTAGATCTAGCGATCATCTTCTCTTTCTGCACATGGATTCATGGCCTTCATTATATACTAACTGGAAGGCCGAATTAGAATTATTGTTGCTTTTAAAATGCACTTCAATCAGACGCGCTATCAGTAAGATTGATTGCGGTCAAACGAATAATGATGTGAATAAGATGTTGGTGCCCTTACTGGATTAAATTGTCAGCCTTGCAGCTGTCGTGATAATAATGTTTTATTCTTGTAACGGTAATCCAAATTCGTTCAGCAAATAATACATAACGCTTGTGTGCATAAGCAAAAACTTTACTTGGAATATTACATTTCACAGCAATCCGTTGATAAAGATTTATAGAAGAATGTCAACTATTCATACACAGCAACGGAACGAAGGAAGCGATAACAATATAAACTTTGATTAGAGGTGTGATTCAGAGATGCCATTAGAAATCATTTAACGTTCAGAATCTGTTAGTAGGCGGCACCTTTTTTGAAATCATTTTTGAGGAACATTCTTAAGAACATTACAATCAATTTGAGTCTGTCTCATTCATGGAAAATGATAACATTTTCATTGTTCCGGTATTGAAAGCAGTTAATATTAAATATCACAATTGATCGAGAGATAATCAGAAATGCTTTGGATTATGGTGATTACGAAAAAGCCATGAGCCGAGTCGATGTAAACGTTGTTCGCCGGAAACAATCTCTGATGGTTTGATTTGACGCTCCAGCGTCATCCTTGGGAAAGTTTCTTTCCAACTAAGTAAAAATGCAGCATCATTTTGCCTGTGTTCAAATCTGTAGAATTTGGACTTTATGTGGATTATAGACACGATACACTATCTTATTATTTTAAATGTGTAATAGATGGTAAATATTAACCGATGGAAAGCTTTTTTATGTTTATATGGCCAGTTTCGACAGAAGCAACATGGTTTCAATGAAAGTCGTTGAGGTTTGACTAACCTCTATACGATTCAGTAATTTATGGTCTCACCAGAGGATGTTGTGACCTCAGTAGATGATATAATCATTGATTTAAGCAAAGCGTTTGATCACATAATACACATGCATTTATTATCCCTTTAATATTTCAGATAGATCAAAGATTGCATTAGTAGCTGAGTTTGCTATATCTGATATTCCACAATGTTTGGTTTTCGATATTTGATTTCCAATAGTTTTGGTTACTCTGCTCACCGACATAAACGAAAACTACCAGCGTTTTATCAATGGCAAACAAATGTGGCCCTCAGTGATTACATCTGAGGATCCGAATGTCCGGCACAGAAAATTAATTCATTTGAGTGACTTGCTAATTCGGCGGAGAATACCAACTAATCAGAAAGAATTTTGTCTCTATATACATGAAGCATGGGCCTACCTCAAAATCATACTCTTTCAACGGTGCTACTATCCAGCCCACACGGCCTGAGAGAGCATTTCACTGGCCTCGTACGGAATGAAGACTAGAGTGGAATCCTTTAGAAATCCACTAGCTGTTTAACGATCAATTTTAGTGCTCATAACGTATTTGTTCAAAATTATCTAAAACAAATATATCCGGCATTTTCTTGAATGTCACTGCAGGTTTACCATCCATTTTGGACACTAGAGCAAGCAATTTTACATTACGTTCAGCGTAGCGCATTCAAGAATATGAATGGTTTTTATGTTTACATATCAGGCGTGCCTCAAGGATTTGACACTGCACATATTTTATTATCGCCATAGAGGTTTTGACCATCTCTTAACTCGCCAAACGCTTCTGAATAGTTATAGACCGATGTTGCAGGATTTTCTCTCTCTTACAAAAGACTAAAATACGCATGGCTTTACACTGAGCTTGGTTGACTTTGGTAAGCCTATCTAGTTGTATATGAAGGCTTTTTGATAGATTATTCTTCATAAAGAAGTCAGTGAAGAAGCTCACACAGGACCAGCTCCTTCTTTTTTCCAATGCACATTCTTAGCTACTTATCATTCCACCATCTAGTGCCCCTGCACTCGATGTGATGTATTGCAACGAGCCTGAGGTTTATGACACACTAAATTATGTTTGCCTCAACAAAACGGATGGACCTGATGGTATCCATCCTATTATGCCGAACAATCTCTCCCCAGAACTGACAATTCCGATGTGCAAACTAGCCATAGTAGTACCAACACACATGTAATGCTGTGGGTCAATTCTTGGTAGCTGTAGACCAGTCAGTATGATAAGCATTGTATCCAAAATTGTAGAAAAAGTGATGCTCAACAAATCAGTCAGTATGTTTGTAGGAATTATCTACTGAGCGTTAATCAACACGGATTCCTTGAAGTCTGATAATGTTTACCTACCTTTTTCAATTTTGCTAATATAACCAGGTCCATGCGTCCAGGAATTTTAAGCGTTGATGCCATACAGTAAAATATTTAAACAGTTTATTTATTTAAACAGTTAAATATTTATGAGTACTATTTGGAGTTGCCTCTGCAGCTTAGCTTGCACGCAACGTACTTTTTCGTCCAAAATCGGTGCTTTCGAGCCGAAAAACTGATATATTTCTGCCACTTAACAAGGCATGAGTTTAGCCTCATCTAGAATACATTCTTCAAGCGTGGCGCATTCACTACTAGAAGAACATCGTTCGACTTAAAAGCGGACAATGTCTCATAACTCACATGATTTAGATTTAGCGGCGGGAACCTCACATCACACACCCGAAGTTTTTAGATTTTCTTTTCCTTAGGTGCCGTCGCCTACGAGATAACTAAATAGAAACCATCGATATCACAAAGGTGTTCAGTATCATCCTGATAATCGACTATTTACTTAAAGCTACGAGATAATAAATAAAAATAAATAAATAAATAAATAAATAAATAAATAATCACACACGTTTATTCACTAGAACGTATTAAGCAGCGATTTTGGCCAGATTTCGCAAAGCATTTTTGACTTAAGGTAGTATAGTACTGGAACAGTTCTCCAGAATAAATTATATTCGTTGCAGTCTGGACCGGAACTGATTTAAGTAACTTTTTGAATACTTTACTTAAACCGATGTGATTCGACTGATTCTGTTCAAGCAGTTGATATTGTTTTTATCGACTTTAGTAAGGCGTTCAACTGTGTTCCCCACCGCCGACTGCTTGATAAATTGGCGATCTCAGGTATTAAAGCGTGTTTTCTGAAGGGGAATAGAGCATTTAAATTTGGACAGCCAAACTGCGTGAAGTCAAATGGCATTTGTCTTCAGAGATAGCTCTGCTGTGCCATAAGATCTTCAAAGCAACCTTCCAGACACGATTGCCATGGATTGTCTTATATTCGCGGATGGTTAGAAACTATTGGCTTCTGTAAGTTCCTGCGATAGCCACGATTAACTGCAACGAGCAGTTGTTAACTTAGTCAGATGGACAAATCGCGGTTTACTTCGGATAAATGAGGAAAAGTCATTCGCCATGCGCATAAATAAGGTGACACTCCTGGAAAATATTTTCTGGAAAGTAAGTCCATTGGAGCGGTAAATGACTAAAACATTGGGATTTTGGTCATGGATTCATCGAAGTCGAAGGTGGAAACTTTTTGGAGAATATGTAGTGCTATCTGGATGCTCTGGGGCATTCTGCGTTAATTTGCAGCCCCTACAACATTCATATTTGAGACACTCTTCTCGGCGAACTTTAGTCCTCTGTTAGAATATGGGTTACTCGTTGCGTTTGGTCATTTTGAAGAGGGTAGAAAGAGAGAGTATTACGATGGGGCATGGAGTGCGTCACCTTGTGTAAAAGGATAAATGGAATTCCAAAGGGACTGGTTATACCGGCTCCTGAATAACAGCATCTTTATCTGTTTATTCAGATTATTAGGGAGATCGAGTACTCGTAGATATGACGTTAATTTGCAGAAGTTCTGACAGCTTAGGCTCAGTAATGAGGGTACGCTATCGACGCAAGTGGTGTACGATTAAAAACCGCTACTGAAAAAGCTTTTTTCACCAACATCAACACAGCTATTAAGCAGCGCGATGGATCAGCATTTGTTGAGAGAGATGAACTTTATACCCTGGATGATGAAGCGGTGGTCTTCTTGTTATATTAACAATTAAATTGATTTTACTGACAACCAATAGTTCGAAATTGCTTGAAAGTTTACACTTTTATCAGTTCGTTTTCCTGAACTACTTGAGTTTATTTGTTTTTAAGCCTATTTTTGTGTTATCTTTATTTTGTCATGATTGAAGTCAAACTGCAGGTATTGGCAGTCAACTGCTAATATATATATATATATATATATATATATGCAACCATGAGCAAGGCTGCTGCTGTTAGTTCAAATGTGTAATATTGATTTCAAGTGGTGGAAAACAGTAGTAAGTTTTTTGTATGCCAGTATAAGATCACCTCGCATTTTCATCTGTGTAAGTGTCCTCAGCTCCAGTCTTCTGAGTCGCCCAGCGGAGGGCATATTTTCGAGTCCAATGACAAGCTTAGAATCTCTATGCTTTAAGCGATCCAGAAGTAAAATGTTGTTATGGAGCCATGGTGTCCAAACATGTGTGGCATAATCTAGAACCGGGTGTGTATATTTGTTCATCACGAGAGGAAAACACCCGGGGGTTACGTATAAATATCAACCGTAACATACCGAGTAGCCGAGACGCACTTTGTAAACAGCTTCGCATTGTAGACAATTTTTCAAACCACCGCAAATCCAAACACCCAGGTTTTTTCTCCTTCAGTGTACTCACTCATATTTTGGCGAGCTAAGAAAAGCCAAGGTCATCCCGATCTGATTTATCTTAGACTCTTGCATATTTAATGGCAGTTTATTTTCGGATGATCAGTTGTACAAAGCATTCAGATCGTTTTGCAGCAAAATACAATCGTCAGCATTTCTGATTCGCCTCTATACTTTTATATCGTCAGCAAACAATTCCATCTTACTATCATTTGATATTGGTGTATCGTTCATATAGACTAGGAACAGTATTAGTCCAAGTACTCAGCCTTGTGGAACACCGCTAGTGACATGGATTTTCTTCGATTATAGGCCGTCTACACAAAGTCTGATGTGTTTTTTGCTGAGGTAATCACTTTTCAATTCATATAGTATTCAAACTATACCATGTTCCTTTAGCTTGTTCAAGAGTATATTATGATTAGCTCTGTTGAAATGTTTAGAAATATCCAGGTAGCACGCACGAATACATCCCACGCATCTACAACCCTCCTCGAATCGTCTAAGCTTGTCAGAAAATTTATTAGACAAGATCTATTTCAGCGAAATCTATGTTGGGCAACTGCCAAAAGTTGGTTCGTTCCAGATGTTGCACTATTTCTGCGGTTATTATTTACTCAAAATCGTTTAATACCGAAGACAGCAATGTCACCGGCTTGTAATTTTTAACTTAAGAATGGCAACCGCCTCTGTAAATGGGTATTATTTTTCCCAGCTTCCAATCTTTTGGTACCACACCAGCTTGGAGAAAATTATTAAACATGCAACATAGAGACTCGGATAGCTGCGCATGACATGTTTTGAGCAGCTTTGGAGTTATCTCGTCTGGTCTGTGTTTTCGTACTATGTCAGATCACTTACCGATCACCTGAAAGCAACTTTAAATACCGTTACCTTTATATTTATTGAACGTTAAATTTCGCTGAAAAAAAGACCTTGAACAAATTGTTTTCGAAAATGTACATACTATAATCTGATTGTACAAAGCTTTTGGAAATTATTGATCATGTTTGAAATGCCTTGGATTTCCAATAATGGAATTTATTTACTTATTTATTTATTTAATTTTCGTAAGAGCTGCGCTACTACCATGGGGGTAATCAATACTTAACTCAAGGTCGGTCCGCCAAGTCGAATGATTGGTTAGTGATCGGTCTCCGTAGATTTCGGCGCAAAAACTCTATCATAAAAGTCTGCTAAGAGGTCAGTGGTCTGATTAATGCATTATGTGAAGCTGGAAGAAATATTTTTGGGGCAAAGTCTCCTGGTTTAATATTAGATCTATCGTTCACAGGTCCATATAAGAGCTTCGGATTCTATTGTATCTGAGAAATCAATTGCGATTGAAAAGCTTGTTTATCATCTCGAAATAAGCTGATTATTTCGTTTCACAGTCGTGTAAATTGTGCCCAAGAATCATATGTTTTGGTAGACTTGTGAAACTCCCATGCCATTTCCCTTTGTTTCATCCACTTTTTAGTCCTGCTTCGTAGTATGAATTTATTACGTTGAAAAGATTTTTCAAAACGAACATTGAATGTTTCTTCAATATAGATTTTAGGTGCTGTAAGAGAGAGCGCCAATGACTATTCGGATCGGAGTAATCCAGTTGTGCAAAACTAGTGCTTTGTAACTCGGCACATAGAGCACGGTAGTTCACCATTCTAACGCATTTCGTTTCGTCTCTGTTTCGCCTAGCGCCACAAACGTACTCAAATTCTAGGACAACACGATCGCTTCAACCGATTAGTTTATAAACGATATTCTCTACAGCTATGGGATCTGATGTTAGTATTAGATCAAATGTAGATGGCTGTTCTAATCACCTCATAAGAGTGAATTCATAAACGTGGTTAAAATGGAGTGTGTAATGCAAGGCGACTTGAAGTTCATATTCCAGTGTCTCTGATGGACGATCATCCCGGCTATAAAGTTGGGAAAAGTTAAAATTCCCTATTATCAATACTTGAGTATTGTACCGTGTTGTTACATAGCGCAAAGCATTAATCAGTTCAATGTTCAAGTGGAGAGTTGTTGTTGGAGAACGATAGATAACACCAATAATGCATTGGTTTCCTGAAGTAAGAGTCAGAGAGCACAAAAATGTGTCAGTTATATCAAAGGTCTTGTAGTTCATAGCTCTACAGATGAACGATTGCAGAAAGTAGAGTGCTGCTCCTCCGCCATCACCTAATCGATCCCCCCAGAATAGAGACATGCTGGGCAAATAGAATTCATTTTGAGACGATGAGGCAACTATATCTGGCGCCGTTTCATTACAAATCTCAGGCAGTTCGATTATTTTGTTGATAAGCTGTTTGCGTTTGTATAGATGCACTTTATCGTATTTTTCGTGATTATTGACAAGGTATAAACTAAAGTTAATTGTCCGACTTCTCTGGTGTCGGAATTATTAAGTAGTGGTGAATCATGTGGTATGTGATAAGACGTTAAACAGTGTGATGCCGAATCCCTCTGAATAGTCAGTGCCTTGGATGAAACAAAACATGTGAGCATTCTATTGGCCACCGATCGCTTGAATCAACAACTAGGTTTTGGTGTGAAGTGTTCAGTCCGACTCAATTTGTGCCGGACGTATGACGTTCTCTGATTTATTGATATCTTCAATTTGGATGGAAACGCTGCTATCCGCTGTCTCCAGACTGGGAGTGTTTGATTCATGACATTGTGTTTCGGTGGGCTAAGTTTAACATCATTGGGTAATGTTCATTTTCCTTTTATCCATTCCGACCTAACTATTTCGGCCACAGCGCTGAACAAAAACGTTATATTCAGAGGTTTCGGTCCATATTCTTCATTTTTTTAGAAAAAGAACTCAAAAGTTTCCACAGCATTAGAAATATCTAGAAAAGACGCAGTGTAATGCCATTGTTTGACGGCGTGCTCTATGGTTTCCTGAATCGACGCTCGAGAAGTATTTTATAGTGAACCAAGTAAGACTATAACACACGCGGTGGGAAGTTTTTGTCTGGCCAGGTCAGGCATCCTGTGGCAGCAGTCAATCTATTTGAACCGCAAGATGTTCGATTTCACTAGTATCCATAGAGCGTATTCAGCAGGGAATATAACTAGGCCAATACATGCACTGATACACGGCAGAGAACAGTATGGGTGTGCTGAACATTTCTAAATGCTTAACATCTTTGAATAAAACTTCAATAAATTATCTTCGCCAAATTGATTTTGATTTTATTTATACATATATAAACATTATTATGTATATTTTACTCTATGGTTATTGTAAATTAATTTGCTTTCTCAACAATAAATCTTGAATTTTTAATTTTGAACTTGCTGCCGGAGACATTCACACAGGTAAACGTGCTGCTTGCGGGGATCGCCCGTCTGGCATGGTCTTAGTACGAACCCAGTAGAAGATGCGGTAGCGAAAACGTGTACAACAGTACAGAAGCAAAGTCACGTAGCACGCGTGAACTGAAGAAGTTTTTAGCTAAATGTTTCCATGTCCAATAGAACAGAGTTGTTGCACAGCCCGACGTAAAAGTCTGGTCAATGAAGACTTCTGATCGGGAATTTAGAGTTGACTGAGCCAAGCGGTGCCAAGTCATTCGAGGACGAGACATAGTATCTCAGCAATTAGTCATTCCGAATTAAGCCAAGGCACGTGATCTGCATAGGTTGATTGTCGGTAGTGGCCCGTGTAGGGTACATGAAGAACCGACCAAAACTAAACCGAGTCACATCCACATGGGGTGAACGTGCTGTTTGCGGGATCTCCCGTCTGGCACGGTCTTAGTACCAACCCAGTAGGAGCTGATATAAGCGCATCCGTAGTCTTGGCAACGAAGAAACAGATGTCTTGAAAATACAGTCCCTGCTGAGAATTTTCTGCATCTTCAGGGTTGATGGCAAACGTCCTCTCCTGGAGAAAGCTGGGTGGCGTGCTAATTCGGGCAGGTATGGACCTTGTGTTGGTCAGTGAGCGCTCATGGCTGAATCCACCGGGTTGATTGACGACAAACTTCGATGCTACCTGGATGGCGTGTTTCACGGTTGCATCACTGGAAAGTGTGCATATGAGCCTGAGGGTTATTAATATGGAAGAACTGTCTCTGGTGTATGGGTTCGAGGCCACGACCGAGTGATAAAGACGAGGTACAAAAAATGCACGGGAAATATACCAATCGGTAGAAACGTGTTAAATATGCACTATATAGTTATCGAACCTCATGGGTTTCTGTTTTGTTCCTAGTTTTGTTTGGCGGGCTCCGAGTTAGTCGTGTATTTAGTAGAGCTTATTACCGGTGTTGTTGTGGTTGTCAATCGGTCTTGCGGATTATCCGAGTCAACATCATCGTCACCGAACCCCGGTTCGACTATGTTAATCGATACAATTTCATGCGTACCGTCGCGGTCAATAACCATTGTTTTTGAAAACCGCTGAATTATCCTAAATGTTTCGGCATAATGAGGATGAAGAAATTGCTTCATTATGGTATTTGAGTACGGTAACTGATATCATGGTTGCCCCTATTATTATAATTCACCAACGTCATTTGTTGGTTTGGGGGCTTTTTGACTGCTGTGTTTCTAAATTAGCTAGGATTTGGGAGAAGAGCTCGTGTCTGTCTGCATGTAGGTAAGGCAAATGAACGCTCAGAGCGCGTCGGTGTTTTGTTAACTATGTCGTTGTGTGCAGGTGTTGAAGCTTGGCTTTTCGAGATGGGAGTAACTACGGGTGAATCAGACTGCATACATTCAGGTGTATCAGGAGGAGATTGGTTTGTGGGCATAATGGTAATTTTGCGCTCCTTACGACCCAAACGCCTCTGCATTAGGGTGAGGTCAGGCTTCATAGTAACATTAGAGAATCTAGGTATGGATTTCAAAATATTTCTATTTCCGAATATATACGAGACGAAACATTTGTCAGTGAATTTTATAAGGATTAGGGTTCGTTGTTTCATGCTGTTTTTGCGTAAACGGATAAAAGCAGCACAATCTATAGGAATAACATATGAAGTGAGAAAACAACTTTTTAGGTCATTTAAAGAATAATTATCAGTCACATTAAATGAAATAATATTCTTAAAACAGGTTTCTTTCTGACTAATTTCAGTACATCGAGTTTTTACAAATTTATTGGATTGTATAAGGATATCATGATCAATAATGGAATTGGGCTTTATAAGGGATAATAACGGTTTAAGAGAATCAAATGAAGTCTGAGAAGTTGTTATTTTGTTACGTAAGCTTAATAGTTGAGATTCTAATTTTTTCAATTTATTTAAGATTAAAGAATTGTCATCATCTAACCTCACAGTGCAATTTCTTGTTTGAGGAATTTTACGAATTTCAATACGGCGAGAGATGTATGTTTTAGGATGCGTTATGTTTAGAATATCGTGGAACGAAGATTTTAATTGAAAGATATTATCACAAGTATATCAGTTACGGTATGCAGTGTATAAAAGAAAAAGGAATATCGAAACGTAATTGGGTACATGTACCGCATTCAAGTGAGCGCCAGTTAATGACGTATATGAGATAAACATACTGACAATGTGCCAAATTCTCAGGAACCTGTGATGGTTTACCTGAAGCCGCGGGAGTGTTGGGTAGAAACGCTTAATACAAATTCGCAAGCGCGCCAAGCAATCTTTATAAGCAAAGGGTTATTGCTTAGCAGGGGCGACATGCTCACCAGGTAAAGCGTTGTTAAGGCCGAATGTAAATTCTGCGACGGTGTCTTGCAATGAAGTTTAGATGGCTGACTTTAAACTTAGGAGGGCGATCGGTAGGACTTCGGTCTAGACAGTACGTCTGTGCGCCATTAGCGCGGTCTTATGTTGCCTGTGATACCGTTTTAACATGCCATTCGCCGCATAGAAGGTATGAAGTATTTCGGTGGTTGACAACCCAGATTATAGAGCAATTTACTGAAGGTGCCATTTAAATTGGAAACTTGGGCCGTGGTATCAATAACTAGGCAACCGAACTATGCCACCCTACGTTCGAATAAAGCGTGCGCAACTGTCTGGGAATCGCAGTAGTGTAGCGGAATGGCCTTAAGCCACCTGGTGGAACGGTCAATAGAGGTAAAAATGTATGTACGGTCATGTGAGAATGGTATCCGACCGACTAGTTCTACGTGGATATGAAAGAAAAGCTCATCCGTTTTGACAAAAGTTCCTAATGGACGTTTGGTGTGACGGTGAAATTCCGTGGGCATCCGCATCATGCGTTAGCCCGTTGCTATGCTACCCCAATGGCACTTTTCCTGATATATCTACCCTTAATTACATTACCGCTAGCATGAATGCCAGGACTCAAAGTGAATCAAAGTGATGCAAAGTTGTAATGGTCTAAAAAGCATTTAGCTAAACAATAACCATAGGATCGAGTTATGAGTTATATACAATAAAAAAGGAGAAGAACAGGGAAACTCATGTAGTGTAAATTGTATCAAAATTTGGGTTTTCTCTCAAGTATTTGTTCATATTAGCTTTAAAAATACCCAGGTTGGCTGAGTGTGTAACAGTTGAGGGGAGGGTGTTCCATGTGAAACTTACACGTACAGCATAAGATTATCTTCAACAGTTCAGTCTGAAAGTCGGAATGTTCATGTTTCCGACTGGCACGGGGTGGCGAGCCTGTGAAAAGTGTGGACAAGGGATGGTTATGGACGTGAATAATGGTGTACATCAGTATGAGGTCACCTCATAGTGAACGAAAGCGAAAGTCGAAAGGATTGAGACTCCTCAAACGTTCTTCATATGTTTTAGCAGCTAGTTCCGATACAAGCTTTGTTGTTCGGTGGTAAATACGCTGCAGAAGATTGATGTCCTCCTGAATCTATGGTGACCAAGCCTCAACAGCGTACTTCATCCCTGATCTCAGATATGTGTTCATGATACGAAGCACCGACTAAATCGTGAATCTGCCGAAAATTCGTTTCAATAACGCAAATACTTGTGATGCCTTTTTGTATACCGCTTTGCACTACAGTGAAGTCTTCAGACGTGAACTGGTCCAAACACCCAAATCCTTCTCTTCAGTTGTCCAGACGAGTTGGTGGGACCCAAGAGTGTAGTTGTAATTCACGGTCTTTCCAATGTTTAACACCTTAAACTTTTAGGAGTTGGAGGGTAGTTTGTTTCTCAGAGACCAATCGTGCATTGTGTGTAGATCCTTCGGCAAAATTTCACAGTCATCATTTGTACGTATGCTTCTCCAAAGCTTGATATCGTCTGCAAATGAAATAACCTTGCATTTAACATGCTCGGGAATGTCGTTTGCGTTGATCAAAAACAGAATCGATCCGAGGACCGAACCTTGGGCACTCCGCTTATAATTTTAAATGATTTCGATAAGGCTCCGTCAACTCTGACTTGGACACTCCTGTCGCGTGAATAGTTTTCTAGCCAAGCAAGAAGTTTTCTTGTTATCTCGTGCAATTTAAGTTTCTGGATTAAAATACTATTATTGCCGTGGTCGAAAGCCTTTAAGATCTCTAAAAAAACGCGTGGATGGAGTAACCATTGCCCACACATTCAGTCTAGTCGTTTAAGGTGAGCAAGAGATTATGTAGACGTGAGTGATATTTCCTGAAACCGTGCTATTCAGTAGCAAGCATTCCATTGGTTTCAAAGTGATAGGTTATCATATCCGCTACTAAACTCCTCAGCACTTTAGAAATTACTAGCAACAACGTAACTGGTCTATAGTTAGCAGCGTCTGATCAATTCCCACCCTTGTAGATTGGTGTGATGATGCCAGATTTCCATTCCGGGAAAAGGTACTATTTTCGAGCGAAATTTGGAATAACGTGCTGAGTGAAGCACACAATGAAGAAACACATCGTTAGAGGATAAAAGAAGTGATTCAAACGGCTCCTGGTGACTTTGTTGTATTCAAACGAAGAACTCTGAGCATAACACACTCATTGTTCATTGAGATTTAGTTCAGTATTTCATCGGAAAAGCCGATCGAATGAGGCGTAAGATGCACTGATTATTTGGGACTAAGAACTTTGCCGTAGTATTCTGCAAGAACTTCGGGAGCCTCGAACGCAATCGTAGTTAAACCATGAGTTGCGCGTAGTGCTAAGATTATTGGTTTCATTTTTGATGTAGTGTTACCAATCTGGTACAGGACTTTGGTGTTTCGCTCCATTATGGTCAGTAGTCTTTGTAACAACTAAACTCGCGGTTTAACGCGTAGACCACCCGTTTCTTAGTTCGACAATTCAAAACAATGAATCGAGTTTACTACGAATCCGCGCAGATTTACGCAATTCTGAGGACGAAGTTGAGCAGTGGATATACCAAGTTGAATACTGCTCCGATTGCAACGAACCAAATAGTATTTTCTCCGAGACAAATACGAGAAGGAAACAGAACAGAATGGCGGTACGAAGATCCAAGTTGATCCTTGTTCAAATGGGCAGACCATCCAAATTGAGCGTTACCAATTAAGCAATTCAATTTTCTGTTTCTCCAAATAGAACAATCCGAGTTGAGAACTTTTTCTCCAAATAGAACAATCC
>JACCGJ010007437.1:0-11454 GCA_013407085.1 Atriophallophorus winterbourni
AACCAAGGTTTCAACAGAACTCATGCAGTCCGCATGCACCAATCTGAGTCATTGTTGATCTTTATGTAAGTTATAATGCAATGGCGACTGTACAGAGCATTTTGAATGTAACCAAATCAACCTGAAATCGCATCCATTATCAGTGAATACATTTTTGTTGAAGCAAGAAAAAAGGAAGAGAATGGAAGCATGAACTATTTCGTAGATTGAGTTGAATAAATCACAAAATGAATGGACTGAAACATTGAGCAGCCTGGAAACAAAATTTAAACCGAACGCGTTCGGTAAATTGTGTACAATCATGGTGTTCCCCGTTAGGTATTGCGTGTGTATATATTCATATTGCCGTATTTTGTGCTGGTTTGTCATGCGATGAACATTCTGCGTTGAGTATCAATCGGATTTTCACTACCGAAAACATTTTTCTTTTCACATTTAAGCAGTATTTTCCAGACGATTGAAACCTTTATCTGATGTGGACTTGCCGGGCAAATCGAATTGCAGGAACAGCATATCGAAGAAACTTATGCTTTTATTAAAGTGAAAACAATGTGTGGTTAATGTTTGTTTCTGATTTTGCTCTCACATGTTTGACCACTCATAGGATACCATCAAATTAGGAGTCTGAATTTATCTTTCGCAATAACATGCACAGCAATAATCGATTTTGCAATGTAAATTCTATATATTTCTTTATCAAATTTGAACAGGATCACATTATATTTATGTGGTACAATACAGCAAATCTATCACTCTGTTTTGCGCCGCTATGAGCCATTTGCAAGAATCAACATATTGCAAGCCGGAATGAAATGCACAGCTACGTCGTTAAAACTTTATGTGGCGCGCTTTTGTTTGAAATTGCGGACATTATATATAATCAACCGGCTTGAATCCTTTTGATATGTTAAGTTTAGCTTTGATTTCTAGTTGTTGCGGTTTATCGAAAGGAGTTATCACCATTAACAACGTACACCTTTTGATAATTGTACCAAATAAATCAGAAAACAATTCTCAATGAAACCCGTCAAACGAAGCTAACGTAGTCGCGTGCTAGTCAATGGACTTGTCCCTTGACAGAACATGTCAGTGGCGTGAAGAAAATATTCAAATTGTTTAGATATTCACATGAATGCGTTCTGGCAAAATAATAACAAAATATATGCGATAAATTGAATAAAATATACATTAATGAAAACTGCATTGTACAGCTGCTGTTTTCAAGCTACAAACTGGCATCGAACCCAGTGATGGCATACTGTCACAAATGTTGTGCTGCATAATCAAACTATGGGGTGCCACGCTATTGTGCAACAACATTCCAGAAATATATGCTTGCGAGTGGATTTCTAAAATCTTTCTTTGAATTAAAAATTACTGTGATGTTCAAAACCTCCATACAATTGTAAGTGAGAATTGTAGTAGAAAGCTAAAAGTTATTCAGCCTTCAAAAGCATCAGCATTTTCATAACTAGAGTTGGAAACTACTTGGCTTAATTGACAATTAAAAGAACATACCCGGCTCTGTGAATGTTCCGTTATTCAAGATGTTTGGTTGAATAAGCATTTAACTTTACAATTAACTCAGGGTCTAAATATAGATACAAATATAAGAACATAAATAATGTGAATCGGTCAACAAGAATGATGTATCGCGGAGATTTTGATCGAAAATACTCGTAAAATTGTTGAATAAATCAAAATTGGCAGGTATGAAATACTGAACAAAATATATACCCTTTGAAATTGAATGAAAATTGATGTAAATCATTTGGGTCAATATGTATAGTTTACTTCGATGTATGGGTTCAAATTTCAAAGCTGTAATGGTGTAGAATATATAGTTTCAATGTTTGGATTGGTCGACAGGAATTTGTCCAAGGTTGATTTGAATATATCCAAGTTGGGTGAATGTGCAATATTACAGTGTAGGGAGTTCAAGATAAAACATACACGTACAGAATAAAATACATTCGACAGTTCAGTCTCGATTCAGGAATAAGTACTGTGTAGTCATGAATCCCGCTGGTTCGGGGTGGTAATCGTATGAATAGTTTATTCAGGGAATGTTTGGGGGCATACAACATAATGAACATAAGAATCAAAATATGGAACCAACCGCATGATGTTCTTTGCGTTCTATCATCACTCTGCGCGAAGATTAAAATTTAAAAAAATTACGTATTTAATTTTACTCATCAGTTTTTTCACTCAAAAGGAACTTTTCGGTCAGTATTATTGTTAGGAATGTTTTCTGGTAAGCGAGACAATAACATTTTGTATTAGCACACATACCACAACATTCATGGTAGGGTGCCAACAAGCTTTTCAGGAGGCCATAGAAATAAACTATATTGTGAATCAAACACAACTATTTTAATAAATCTAATGATTGAAATCATTTTAACTGAATACTCTGTCGAATTTTCGGGCTACCTGATAAAAAAATAAAGACCTTTTCTCAATAAAAATAAAGATGGATTTAAAAAACACAAGGAGCATACTGATTAAACAGTGCCGATGGAACATATAATGTTACAATTAGGATATCATATAAAACAGAAGTATTGGAACGCAAAGTCTGCTTGTTGACTCACTTATTGTTTTCGTTTTACGTACCAATGTTCTTTGCTTTAAAGATAATCGATGTAACTCAAACTTTTCATCAGACCATATCACTTTAAGGTCAATAACTTGAAAGCTGAAGCACAGCATGGCTTTAGCAAAAAACGAACTCGCCTGACAAACTTGTTTTTAGCAAAAGCAGCCTGGTCTGAGCATCTGGTTGCTGGCCACTTGGTAGACGTTATATATATGTGAAACAGTTTAGCTGAGCAGCCATGAATTGCCAGTTAATATCAGTCACTGATAAGAGATTTAGCCATAGATGAACAATTGCTCGAAATCTGCCATAGAGTTGATGTTAATAACGTAGAAGTTATAAGGCGGGGCTACTCATTTCTAAGCTTTCAAAATATCACTTGATGCTCATACGGACATGTATGTTCGTACGTTTGACAATAAACATTTAACAATATTTTATGATAATTTTTTACCATCCGACCCGATGTACATGTTTGTTGGTCTTCAAATGCTAAACTTTTAAACGCATATCTCCTATGATTAAATCTATGAATATATTCGATTCCTAGATAGCGTTCACCGTTTGAAAATCATTATCCCAACACAACCTTCACAAAAACGTTTCGTTAGAAGAGGTATTAGCAAAAACTGAAACCACTGTTCGATTTCGTTCGTACAACTAACTAGTATTTTCAAAATAGAATCTCAGAGATTATTTTGAAGAGGCAGAGAAATGTAAATAAATAACAGTTGTCTTGGTGCTGTCTATATTTATCGCAAGCATTAAATAGGGGTGAGAAAACTAGTTTTAGGGCGTTTGGAGACGGTAACAATCCAGTGCGAGTGTATGAGAGCAACCAAAGCTATTGCTCGTCTGTAGGTGTTTAGAGATGTAACTGACAATACTGCGCTTATTTCAATTGTTTGTTGTGGGACACGTTTTACCAGGAGATTAAAAGTCAAACATTTTTACTTCTCTTTCGAAACTACTGAAAACAAATATAAAAGTTCATCAAGAAGTTCATCAGAAGTTTATACACATAGCCTATGACATTGTACAGCCATTTGCGTTCTACAATAGAATTTGGATCATGTAGAAAATTTCATACATGGTATGGATAATTACGTCGGCGCCATCGTACACGATACCGCACCATGGTTTTCACACATGGTCTTGGAAACTATGGATGTATCGGCTAAATTTTCGTTGTTATGGTTGGCGACGGACACTTATTTCGTAATTGACTGTTGACGT
The DNA here is from genome assembly GCA_013407085.1 of Atriophallophorus winterbourni. Lineage (NCBI taxonomy): Eukaryota > Metazoa > Platyhelminthes > Trematoda > Plagiorchiida > Microphallidae > Atriophallophorus > Atriophallophorus winterbourni. Next base: position 3,839 of record JACCGJ010007437.1, read on the forward strand.
TCATAACGGTTAATAAATCAATGCAAATCATTGCAATGCAAATCTTCGACTTAAACAAAATGGATTCAAAGCTTAAGCATTGTTCAAGCGTGAATTCACTTGAATAATGAAATTTAATTTGAAATTTTTATGTCAATTGAACTATATATTACTCTCCAAAACGTTGAATGAACTACCTATTTTGACATTCACAAATTTGAACTGTACACAACCTACAAATTAACTTACTGTGTAATATTCGAATGTACTACTTCCATTTACAAAAAATTCTATAAAATTATTTTGCAAATAGCGTGTTCCCGAGATATGAAAGACACAAGCGGACTCTCACGAGGTTCGGTACTCTGTCTAATACTGTTCTTAATATTTACAAATGTTCTACTGTGATTTATACTGGGTTAACGTCTTATTTTTTCTGATGATTTATACCTTTGGATGCACATAAACTCTGTTGTGGATTGCGTGATTTTACAAGCAAACCTAAACAAGCTATTTTAGTGATCAAATTAGAAACTGCCCTTCAATTTCCGCAATTGCAAAATGTTACAAGCTGGAAAACCCTCCGCGTTCTCATATGCACTCGACAACGAAAAGCTTCAATAGAGTACATCGGAGTAACAAATTGGTATGTCTGTAAACAAGGTTTGAATATAAGACTGACGTGCAAGGCAGAATACACGGTTTCCTCAGAGGAAGACCAGACGTCCCCTGCGTCACTTATTGTCAAAGGCACTTAATACATACATACACCCAGGCGTGGACAATACAACGCGACGTTGCGCGCCATCGCTGAAATATTATATCGCACTTTTCGACTGGATTTATCATAAGGCAACCAAAACAGTGACGGGATTGACTCTACTCGATTTGAACAGGCTCAGCCGCAGACGCATCCGATGTGACCAAATTCTGATCTTTCATGACCATCTGCGAGGCGTCTCAATCTTACCGGGGCCGATCAAAATTATTCATTAAAATATTCATAGTTTCCGCTTAAACGGTCGTTTGGACTTTCATTTCATCCTTGTGTGAGTTCTGTGGAACACTTTAGCGTCTGAAATTGTCGTCACTGGATGAAATAATGTTAAAAGAAAATGTAGTGGAAAATATTTGTGACCGATCGGTGAATCATATTCATGAAAAAGAGTTTATATTGAAACTGTTAGAGTAGTTAGTTTATTGGTTACGTTTCGCTACAGACATATGCTTTGTCAGATCAAGGGTGTGAGTAGAAAAAGGGATAAAGTTTAAATTGCATTCAACTGATTAATCCTACGGTGACACAGAACTGCACACGACTTTGTGGGCTTGTTATGATAGTCTGTCGAGATTGAGAACAATCGATACACTCATATGCTATGTAATCCATTAATTGTTTCGATTGTGTGCAGGTGTGCTTGATATCCGCTGACAGATTAGTTCAATTGCGTAATCCGTGCACACACTAGAAGTCAGGCACGTTAAAGTTTATCCGCTGCAGAACCGGACACCACATTGCAGCAATATGTTCTTCATCCACCTAGTTGACCGCATTCCTACGAGCCTTTGTTATCTCCACCACCTCAGAGTAATCTTTTCATTTATGGCATTATCCGCGCTTTAACAAACATACTCACTTGCATGCATTTACAACACACACAAACGGTTTCGTGTTGTTTTCACTCATTGAGTGGGGGCAGTAAGATCAGGACCCGCATGATTTGAAACAGTGTAGGAATGGTAGAGAATTAGTGGTTGTAAGTCACAGTTGGGTACGGGTGGTTCGACCAACCTGTTCAACCACCTGTACATAGGACACTTGTAGACGGGGTTAAGCCTATGATCATGAACAAAGATACTCATTTGCATGCAACCTTACCTAACTGTAGCTAGCAAGTAGAACTCTTTTATCATTCATCACACTGTTTCAAGGCTTGCGGATGCTTATCTTGCTGTCCTTACCCGATGAGTGCAAATAGAACGAACTAGGTCGTAAGGTGTTTGTGATGGATCTGCTTAGAAATGAGTAGCCCGCCTTATAACTTCTACGTTATTAACATCAACTCTATGGCAGATTTCCAGCAATTGTTCATCTATGGCTAAATCTCTTATCAGTGACTGATATTAACTGGCAATTCATGGCTGCTCATCGATTCGCTTTTTGTGTTCTCTAGAACTTTACCTTATAAATACTCCAGAGTAACCCTTTCAGTTGATTATATATACACAATACGTGATACAGCCAGAAGGTGTCTTATCCGTGAGATGAATTAATAAGGATCGGAGCCTATAACCCCTGTCATACATGCCTGAGAGCAGTTATGGAATACGCTGTTCAACAAAACTAGTTCTCAGAATCCGAAACAAGCCTTATAAAGAAAAAAAATAGCTCACCTAAATCTGTTCAACTTTCTATATCGACGAATCCGAGGAGACCTTATCCTACTTTACAAAATAATCCATACCTCAAACCATCCTTATAGGGCCTATTCACTTGAAGGGATACGAGAAATTATCGGGCGCATGAATATGTGCTGGTGGTACACCATTCTCGCCTGAACTGTAGAAGGTATTTTTATTCTGTCCGTGTCTGTTTTACTTGGAACAGTTTACCTTCTATCGTTGCTCACTCTACGAGCTTGCATGACCTTAAAACGAAATTAGACTATTTTTATTAAATTATTCGTTTCCCGAACACTTATATACTGCTTAATCTAATTCCTCATCTTGTTTATACACTAACATTTCAATTGTTACCATCATATGGTTGTTGTGAAACTTGTTGCTTTTTAGACCATTAAAAACCTTGAATACGTTACTCGTATACCTGCTAATTCACGATTCTACTTAACCCCACTGTCGGGTCATTAGCGTTAGGTATTGAAACTTTTGCGCTATAAACTTTTACAGTTTATGGTGTTGAGTATACCGAATGTTTAAATTGGAGTTTAATAATGCTTATAGGGTAACCATGATCAGTGAGCCATCGAATAACTTCTTGATGGACTCGTTGTTTTAATTTTTCCGTTCACCGTTCGTGCCAAATAGACCAATAATGGGAGTTTCGCTTCTATCTACTCAGTTTCCTTTCTAACTTTGAGTTTTTGGATCCCAGTTTTTAAGGTAACTATTTAATGCTTCAAATAAAAATTACGTTTTATGATGACAAATTTATTATCATTTGAGTGTCAGAAAGCACTGAAACCAGTTATAAACGCAGTCCTAACCACATTAACCGAAGTCTTACAGGGAAGCGCTAACTACTACGGAAATGCTGATTTCTCCCGGAATCGACCAAGGTCCCTTCCAACAGCTAGGTACGACCGATTAGTCTGCGAATCTGACCTGCAGTCAAGTGAATGAAAGTTCTGAATTATCGAAGGATGTGCATAAGCTTAGACCGAAGAGTTTGAACACTAAAACCCTCCCAAAGACAAACATTGATGATCTAACGGTAATTTGTAGTAATCTCGTTGAATCAACTTCGCCATCGCTAAAGCAACGCGAAGCAGATGACAGGAATCAATGGAATGACCTTTGCAGAAGCTTAGACATCATTGCCTCACCTGCGTCGCTGACGCGATTGTTTAGACCCCCGAACTCACCTCGTGCGAACACACCCAGGTTACTGCGTGTAGTGCTCATGTCCGTCCAAGATGTAGAAAATATGTTGCTCGCTTCATCCCTCTTAGTTGTAAACAAATCGACTGTGCGAATATTTCCAGACGTTCCTTGGGAAGAACAGCAAATTCGTCGTAATAATCCGGAACTAGCGAAAGAGGCTACAAATCGCAGAGCTGTTATAGTTCATGGTGTACCCATTTCGAACGAAGTAGAATCCAGAAAACGTCTGCAACACGATTGCAGTGAATGGAGATTTTTACAAGAGATTCTAGGTTTAAAGGGTATAATAACTACTCATGTTATGCGCCTTATACCGAAAAAAGAAACGCATCAGCCTCCTCCTCTCAAAATATCATTCCGCACAGATGAGATGAAGGATAGAATACTCGAGGCGTGGTATCAATGTCGAAAATTTGCACCTCCTGAAATTCGTATTCGGGCTGTATACGACATAAAACGCACGAACACTATTGTTCCTGAAATGACTTCGCTACCAAGTCAATCAAATGCACCTGAGACAAAAACGTGGAGCAGCCGACCAATTCTGGGTCGGCGAATCCACTACTATGAGCTCTTCATCGTCAACAAAAATCAAATCTCTATCATGCTGTTACACCAATGCTCAGAGCCTTCTGGGCAAGTTTACTGAACTGTATTCACGTGCGACCGTGGCGTCTTGGGATTTGATTGCATTGACAGAAACCTGGTTGTGTAATTCTATACACGATTCTGAACTTAAAATCCCTCATATGATGATTTACCGAAAAGATCGAGCAACAAAAGGTGGCGGTGTCCTCCTCTACTTACATGAAAGTATCAACTGCACTATACTTCTCTCCCCCGAGTTAGATGTCCCAGATACATTGTTTTGCTCTTTTGACTTACATGATAAACGTAAGTGCCTCTTAGCATTGATTTATCGACCCCCTTCTTCATCATCTGCCGCTGACACTGTTCTTTCTAATGCAATACGTTTTGCAATAAGGCTAACATATTTACATTCGCTCCTTCTCGGTGATTTTAATGTACCGACCCCTGCAGCACACATTACAGGTAACGATTCATTTAAAAGCTTTCTTCAAGAAATAATGACTTGCACCTCTCTTTACAACCACGTACAACAACCAACGCGATTTCGATCTGAACAAACCCCATCTACCCTGGGCCTCATACTTACAAACGAAGAACTCATGATAGAATCTGTTTCCTATACAGCTCCACTCGGATTGAGTGATCATGTTGTCATGACATTTGATTATATTTATCAATACGAGCCAGCAGGAAATACTCAACGAACGTATACAACTGTGAACTATGACTTGCTTCGAGCTCTTGCTACTGCAAATCGATGGGATTTCCTTGAACTCAAATCAGCTAAGGAAATCTGGGAAACATTTTACAGCCAACTTCGTATTATCATTGACTTATCATCGAAGGTGAAAATAATATCCAGCAAACAGCGTCCGAAAAAGCCTCTCTGAAGCAGTACTCGGAAATGGATATGTAAGCGTGACAATGCCTGGTACAAATACTTGGACGATCCTTCTGGGATAACTTGGTGCTACTACACGTTATTGCGAAATAAGTGTGTCTGCCTTATTCGAAAAGACAGAAAAGATTACCAAATCAGTCTTGTCGAAAAATTCATTATAAATCCCAAAGCATTGTATAGACACGTCAACGACCTCCGGAATGTTAAAATGGGAATACCGTCACTGGTCTCTGGTACGGGAATAGTGACGTCATTTAAAGTTTGCGCTAATGTTTTTCGACAAGAATTTGCATCAGTTACCTCACAAGTGTCGACCCATAGACAGCCCTTAAACTCTGACAGCTGCAGCCTGCCAATTCTTCAGGGGGTGGAGTTTCCCCCCAACGTTGTTCAAACAAAATTAATGACGATGAAGAGAACAGGCTCACCCGGTATAGACAATATACACGCAAACATTTTGCACAATCTATCTTCTGAGTTGGCAATACTGACATCTGACGTATTCACGATGATGTTCGAGCAGAGCTTTGTACCAGAAACTTGGAAAACTGCCCTGATTAGTCCCATCTACAAGGGTGGCAAAAGAAATGATCCTTTACACTATCGCCCGATAGCGTTATTACCAGTGCTATCAAAAATAATGGAGTCCATAATAGCTGATGCCTTGCGGAATCACTTTGAGTTTAATAATTTAATCTCTGAGGCACAGCATGGATTCAGGAGAAAACGATCCTGCCTGACAAACTTGCTATTAGCAAAAGAATCTTGGTCTGAGCTACTGGATGCCGGCAACTCCGTGGACGTAATCTATATCGATTTCTCAAAAGCCTTCGATCGTGTGAATCACGAAATACTTTCGTCGAAACTACTCACCTACGGAGTACAGGGTAAACTCCATGCTTGGATTAAAGAATGGTTGATATCTCGTGAGATGTACGTGAGAGTCAAAAACGAACTATCCGAGTCGATTAAAGTTGCCCGTGGTGTCCCACAAGGATCAGTCCTCGGACCGCTTTTGTTTTTAATATATATAAACGACTTGCCTACTGTATTGCAGTCGTCGGTGCTTATTTTCGCTGATGACGCAAAGCTTTGGCGCAAGATAAACTCCACAGACGACACGCAGAACCTGCAACGGGATCTCGATATGATTCACACTTGGTCCTTAGAAAACGAAATGCCCATGAATGCTTCGAAATGCAGCCTATTGTCTCTCAACAGCAAGTCCAGCAAAGAATATTATCTTGGTCGCACTGTTATTAAACCCGTCTCCTCCGAAAAAGATTTAGATGTGATTATCCAATCAGACTTAGGAAAGTCAATGCAATGTCGACTGGCTGCCTGCAAAGCCGAAAACAACTTGGGTCTCCTCAGAAGAGTCCTAGGTTCGTTTGACCCCAATATTGTCTGCAAATTGATTTAAACGTACATCCGTCCTCATGTTGAATATGGTATACCGGCATGGGATCCTTATGAAAAAAGATATTCTGCTATTAGAAACTCCACAGAGCAGAGCGACAAAACTCGTCCTGGGACTATCAGATTATCCATACGAAATGAGACTTAAATTTTTGAATTTGCATTCGGCTCAATACAGACGGAAAAGAGGAGCATTAATATTCATTTGGACAGTGCTTAATCAAACAAATCATCCTTACAGTCGTTTGTTTCACATTTCCCATAACACACGTCTGCGAGGTCACCAATCGAAACTTTACCAACAGCATAGCAGGTTGAACTGCCGCAAATATGCATTTTGCGTTCGCAATGTGCAATTGTGGAAAAGTTTACCTACTCATGTGGTACAATCTGGAACCGTTGAAGCTTTCAAGAAATCACTAGATATCCACATGGACAAGTATGTTTTTCACGTTTGACAATAATCTAACAATATTTTGATATTTTTTACCATCCGACCCGATGTACATTTTTGTGGATCTTGTAAAGCATAGCTTTTTACCTGCATATAATCTATGAATATGAATAAATCTATGAATAGAAACAGATTACTTGAAAATGTTAGATTGTGCAATATCATAGCCGGTGCTGAAGTCAAATTGTAGCATTTAATTGCAAAATCATCCGAGGCTGACAAAAAGTCGCCCGCGAAAAAACCTCAACTTGTTTAAAATACGACAAAGGTCCAACGTCAACAGCGTCCGACCAATACATGCTGTTACTGACTCATTGTTACATGTTCAAATCTCACTAACATGTCTCTATACGAATGCCCAAATTTTGTTCAATAAATTGGCTGAACTAACCGAGCTATGCCCTTCCCATTTCCGCCTGAACTGTAGAAGGTATTTTTACTCCGTCCGTGTCTGTTTTACTTGGAACAGTTTACCTTCAACCGTTGCTCACTCCACTAGCATGCATGAATTTAAAACGAAATTAGACGAATTTTTATTGCATTATTTTGTTTCCAGATCACTTATATACTGTTGCATTTATTGCTATATTGTTTTACTAGCCTTTAAATTTCCAATTTTTACCATCCTATGGTTGTTTTTTCGCTCGT